>MJUU01013491.1:44375-115194 GCA_002080025.1 Modiolus philippinarum | reverse complement strand
GTTAAGTTTTTCTGCTTAAGTCCATTTCTCAATAACTAGAAGTGGTAGGTTGATAATATTTGGTATGTAGGTTGGTCTTGGGTAGTACATGTCAGTCCGGCACTTGACTTTTGTCCTTGACCTCAGTTTCACGGTCTAGTGAGCATGTTCACTTTTCTAATTAGTTCACTTAGATTTCACATCAATTTAGAGGCCAGCAGGGATGGGCAAGACATCTTTTAGGGTCATCACTTGTTTTGGTGATTTTGTGGTAGATGGTACATAGTTTGTCCGCGCAACTCCTCCTACAGTTTTAATGCTAGCAAGTTTTTATTTTGCAGATCATTTGTACCTTAAAAGGAGATGTGCATGTGGAAAGGATTTTCATTTTGGTAAATTTTTGTCAAAAATATACATTGTTTAACTTAGTCATTTTTTGGTGATTTTGTGATAGATGGTACATAGTTTGTCCGCGCAACTCCTCCTACAGTTTTGATGCTAGGAAGTTTTTATTTTGCAGATCATTTGTTCCTATATTGAAGACGTGCATGTGGTAAGGATTTTCATTTTGGTTAATTTTTGTCGAAAATATACATTGTTGAACTTGATCATTTTTTGGTGATTTAGTAATAGAGTGTACATAGTTTGTCCGCGCAACTCCTCCTACAGTTTTTATGCTAGGAAGTTTTTAATTTGCAGATCTTTTGTACCTATATTGAAGTTGTGCATGTGGTAAGGATTTTGATTTTGGTTAATTTTTGTCAAAATTATGCATTTTGAACTTCATTATTTTTTGGTGATTTAGTAATAGAGGGTACATTGTTTATCTGTGCAACCTAGAATAACATGTGTTTAGCGGGGGCATCATATGTGTCTTACAGACACAAACGTTACTAAAAAATCCCAATTTGATTCAACCTTGCAGAGGGGCATGTCATCCTCTAGTTTGGCATATAAGACAATTTTAGATGAAAAAAAAAACAAAAACAAACAAATCATATAACAAAATTCTGCTTAGGAAAATCCATAGACGATGTAAAATATGCAGAAAAATGCTGATGTCACAGCAAACAATTATTCTGTATTTTGATTGCATTTTTATTATGGATCTGCAAGTTTACAGCATAAAATTTTAATATTTGCAGTTTTATTGGCTTTTTATCAAGAAACTCTACTCTTCCACTTTCATTTGAAATTTAGATCAGTAAAAATTATATAGCACTACTTTAATGTTAGTAATTATTTTAAATTTGAGTACTTAAGTCACACAGACATGAGCAACCCAAATCTCTTGTTTTTATTATAATGCATCCAAAATATTTAGTCATTGCATCTCCAAAAGAAAAGATATAGGAAAATTGTGTGGCACAGTGGTTGAGGTATTTTAGCTCTGTAGTCGTATTTCACATTGTAAGATCATTTTTCCTCCATAAACAAGCAAGAAAAGGACATTTTACTGGCATGACTAAGTTTGTCAGTGATCTGTCCAAGACATCAATTACATTAGAGTAGTTCTCCCCTCCTCCGCCATTCAGTACCACAACTACAATGTAGCTAGAATTGCACCAATGTAGTGCATCTTGTGGCCAAACTCTGTTGCAATCTACATACTTACACAGGGTATGGTATTAACTTTTTAAATAGGGAAAGTTGATTAAAAATATACTATCAGTCATTCTGCTTTGTATGGAAATCCTTGTATTTGATTGGTTACGAGTACTTCTGATCATTTCTGTCACTGTATTTTATAAGTCAGTAAAAGTACACCAGCATGTGACTCCTTGACAATGAGAGTAAATAAGACGGCAGAGTAATCTAGACAAAGAAATGGTGCACCATACACGATTTTCAATATTTAACCTTGCATAAACACTTGCATTCTACTTATGGAATGTAATTAGAAGTATTGAATGCAATATTTTGTAGTTTTATTGTCGTGTAAAAGCGTGAACCGTTGCACATTTTTCACACGTGCGCTTCATTCAAAATTGGCTATGGTCCACGCTTTTATTGCATTCAATTCTTAAGACATTCAGTAAATTATTCTTGGAAAATACATGAAACCTTGGCAGGTTTGATATTGAAGATTCACATGTTCAGTACAAAACTTTTGATCATGAGCTTAATCTGTAGCTAACCAATGGGTGTTGATCAAATTTCTGAGAGAGATTTCCCACCATTTTTTATTTTTCATGTTTCTGTTCAGTTGACATTTTTGAAAATTTGAAAATTGTATTCTCATTGTTGGTTGAAATTCCCAATGAATGTTTGTCTTGTAAAAGTGTACAGCCAGAGGTCAGTTCTCAAAATAATTTCAAAGACAAAAATTGATAATAATGTCCTATAAAGTGTCCCATTTAAAATGATAAATATGTTTATTTGACAATAGATGGGCATTTGGATAAAGGCTAGGAATCAATTAACAAAGGTGATAATTTATGTAGAATATTCATCTTTTGACAAATTATTGTCTTAATGTAGTGTCTTGTAGCTTATGACTGAATCTCTGTCTTATTCAGCATGTTATAGGAACCCTGTATTAATTATAGGCAATGTGACTTATTTCAGATTGTGGTGTCCTCTTAGGTCTTATTTGTGCTGATTATACATAATTATTATTTTTTTTAGCATGGATGTGTGTTACAGAAACTTATGAAGTGGGCATTGTTTTATTTAAAACTGTTTTAATGCTGGTAGTTTTAAAAAATGTGATGACAATTTTTCTTTTAATTTAAAAAAAAATGAGGTTGAAAAGGAAAATATTTCCAGAAAACTATGTATGCTGAAAAAAGTTGCATAGAAACTCATCTATCTCCTCCTGGGTCCCCATACTGATTTCACTTTTAGAACGGTGCTTGCATTTCCAAATATTCAATCTGGATGAGAAATGAATACCTTGAAATGCAAACAAAAAATATTTTTTACCTCCATTTGACTGGAGAGCTCATATAAGGAAAAAAACAACATTCTAGAAGGGGCTATAGCTGTAGATTTCAGCCAGTATAAGGATAGTATATTAGCGTATTATGGCATTTTAGGTATTCACATTAAAGTACTATTACCCTGTGAAGATGAAGCTGTCTGTTAGATAATCAATGTGACATTCTATGTACTATAAATACTGACACGTAACATGTAATGTATTATCTACTTCTAACCAATGTTGACAAATATTACCTCTCATTTGTCATGTTATATAAGTCTTCCTCTTGGTTTGCATTGTAGAATTACCAACTTTCTGTATTCTGATGGCCCAATTTTCTTTATTCTGATTTGGCATATCTGATAATGGTTCCTGGATTTTTTTTTGCTGAAGTTCAGATCCCCAGACCAGGTTTTAGAATTTTGTCAAAATTTTTATAATTGGAATTAAGGATCGGGAGATGTATCAGTAAATCTTTTTGAAATCAATGTGAGTCTGGCCCCTGATTCGTGAGTCTGCCCTGCTAATTCTTTACTGTATTTTTATTGGTTTCTGCCCTTGTATTTGACTCATATCAACAATCCGTTTCCCTTAATAAATTTTAATGCTATATCCTGTATCCCTTAAAATATATCCACAGGTATCTCATATAGTATCTGAAACACTTAATAAATCCTTATCCCTAAAGTTAATCCACGTCTTTATCCCTTGAACTTGCATACAAGGCTAATTAATCATCTTGTCTGTATTTGTGATAACTGACTATCACTGTTTTGGACATTTTCAAGGCTTGGTTCTTTGGCATTCTGTTGCTTATATATGCTATTAGATTGCTATACTGCCAAAGACTGAGGTAGGATTTGTCTTTGGTAAAGACTGTATTTAGGAGCTGTCTGTTGTAAAGAGTACTTGGGGATCTCTTTGCTTACAACTGTGATTGCAGTTGTCTGTGGTAAAGATGTCTACAGTATGGTAAAGACTATTCTTAGAGCTGTCTTTGCATAAAACTGTGCTTTGTGGTTGCTGTAGACTGTACATTGGGCTGACTTTGCTAATGACTACACAAGGTGCTTTCTTTGCTTAAAACTGCACTAGGTTCATTACTGTAATACTGTAATAAGAGTTGTCCTGGCTAAAGACAGTGCTAAAAACTATCTTTTGTAAAGATTGTGCTAGGGACCATCTTTGATAAAACTTTGCTGCTGGCTGTAAAAAGTACTGTAAGATGTGTTTAATAAATTGGCTCATTCTAGAAGGATATGTTTACCTTAAATTCAAATTATTTTTTTTGGAAGCTTACTTCAACCATATATCCATTTTCTTGCTTTAATGCTTCTTGAAAATGATATGATAGCTTCTTATGATATTTTCTCAATTGATTTGCAATTATATATTTGGTCAACATAACATTCTAATGCACTTATATTTGCAACGCTAATTTTGATTGGATGGCATCAAAATTTTCAGGCTGTAAAATCCATGATTAATCGTTGGAACCAATAGCAACATGATGGTGCACATGCATACCAAACTTCTTATAATTTAAAGTTCTTCTTCAGATTTGCTTTAGAATAGAGATAACCAAACTGTATTTTAGGATCTTCAGGAGTAAATCTAAGATTTTACTGTCGCAAACATGTGTTTTCCGGCTCCACTAACATGTCACCAAAAAACTCTATTTGCAACAATAAAATCTACGATTTACCCCATCAGATCCTAAAATACAGTGTGGTTATCTTAAATGTATTAAAATGTAATTAAATCATTTATGAAAACTTCATAACTTCCAGTATTTTCAACTCCTCTTTGTGTTGATCATTTTATCTGATATTAAGCAATAATTTTTAAAATATATGTATGCTCAATATTTAAATTTTGTATTTTCTGTGTATGTTTTTCTTAAAGTAAGTTTGAATTTTTATAACAAACAAGTAAAAAGTGTCTGTTATCTTCTACAACATTGTAATTTCACAAGAGGTATGTAGTCTATTTTTCCTAGATATTTAAAAAAAAAACCTGCATAATTTTGATTGTCCAAATTCAAAGAAATTTGCCAAAGGAAAACATCATGACTATGAAAGCTATGTCAAATGGTTAATTGCATAAAATTTTCAAATTTAAACCAAAAACTTTCTCTTTACTTTGATTAAAGATACTATTTACCAATTGCTCAATTAAATGTGGAAAAAGCTGTGTTCTGAGATTTGAATTATTCATTGTTTCTTTTGAAAGATTTCACACATAACTAACCCAACACAAGAGAGAATATTAATTATTATTGTAGATATCCATAAACAATCAAAAACCTACTCAAAAGTATGATTTGATCATGTAAGGGTGCTTCACTGAAAAAGATTAAAACAAAGCAATATGAAACATCACTATGCACTCACTGTCTAGCTTTAACAACCATTGCTTAAGTTTAGTGAAGCCTACATGTACAACTTGCCTTCAAATGGACTTAAAGTTTTTGCAAGATTGTCAAATATTTGTTTAATTCAGTTGTCAATAGCAATGAGTTATCAGAAATACGGGAAAGCAAGATCAAAAAAATTATTGACATTTATGAAGAAGATACTTGATTCGTTGTGATGAAAATTCTGTTTTCATTGTTATGCATTTGTAATGTTTGTGCTATATTTGTACTGTTCAAGTGCAATTCATGATTTTGTGCGTTTTATTACGTATGTCTCACTTTACCATATGCTGCATTCATATTTACGTAAATTATGCATCGATTTGTACAAAGTAGTTTGTAACAAGTTAGGATGATTATTGTTAGCATTGCATATTTTATGTAAAGACGTTTAATGTTAATTTAAGTGAATTTTGAATATTTGTGCGAGTGATGATGAAATCATCTAGTAGATGATTTGACTAAAAAAATCGTTAAGAAAACATATCAATCCTAATCCGCAAAACTTTCTGCCTGGGAATAGTAACAGAGATATCGCAAATCATTTCTTAATATTACACATTAACATAAACTTTAAATCTGTCTCCACACAAGATGTATAATTTTCGTATTCAACATACAATAATCATATGGTTGAGTTTTCGGTAAATTTACAGTCCTTTGATGTAACTGCCCAGCTATGATTAACTAGGTTTGTTTCTAATACCAAAGAGTTCAACAGCCCTGGCAAAATTCTGTGACTATTTGTGACAATTTATTCTCCCTTCTTTCCTTGTTTGCATGCAATCTGACAATCTGTTAATGCATAATATTCAATTACAATTTAAATTTGTTCAGTTTTAATTGTTGTCTTTTTGGAGCCGATGTTTATGTAGAATTGACAGATTAAATGTGATAAAGTTAACAGTTAGTCCTTTAGGAAGAGAATTACGCTTGACATCTTTAATTAAATTGACTAAAATTTTTCGATTTTATTATTGTTTCTTTCTGATATGATCAAATCATGTAATTTATTAGTATGGACGGAGTATTGGACAATATGGAATCAATTTTATTTCCAGATGATTAAATAGTTCCATGTAGTTCCTTGCCTGTAGGGCAGCAGTTAAATTTAATAAAAATTTAACAACTTGTACGTTGAAATGTTATCTGTAAAGTTTTGATGTCATGTTCTTCGCTTGCGAAATTTGATCAATCAGTTTTGATGTACCTTGTAGTTTTCATAAGGCTCGGACATACAGTTGGACTATATTAAAATTGTATGAATTTCATTCTCTTGGGGCTAACCTTTATGGCGTTTCTATATACGAACAGCATTAAATTTGAACAAACAGTTGTATCTCTGGCTGTTACAGCTATATTGGTTCAAGCCCTTAGGTGATGTTTATATTAATATTTTGACAGAAACCATTGACTCTTCATTGTATCTGATGAGGTTGAAAAGCATTAAAAATAAATTTGTCATACTGGACACTTCTGTGTCATGACAAACAAATATGTTAGTTTTGTTCCCAGGTGACCCTGTATCTCAGGTACTAATAAGTATGATTTGCAGGTGAAAAAGTGATTATGTGTATTTATTACAAAACATTAATGATATTTGATCCTTAATGTGAGAAAATAATTAATGAAATGTATGTTTGATTAAATATATACAGGTAGATGTGGTTGGTCATGTTATCAGACAGAAAAGGAAATTCCAAAAATAACGACAAAATCTCATTTTAGCAAATACTGATGTTATAGTAAATTTTGAGTGCTGAAGATAGTCATTTCAACAATTTATATCCCAGATATGTAGGCCTGGTATGACCCTTGCCAACCTTATGACATTTTGTCATTTGTGAGGGGGTGGGCCTCACTCCTTTATCCCAACGTTTTTCTCCTTTCTCCTGCCCCCTCCCTTTTCTCCCTCCCTCTCTTTTCTCCTTTTTCCGTTCTCCCAGTCTCTCTTTATTGTCCGGTACTCCTATCTCCTTTCTAAGACCCCCTCTCTCATTTTTCCAACCCCTTTTCTCATGGTCTCCCTTTACCATCTCTGCCCCTCATTTGTGACTTTTATGTTTTCTATGTTGCGATGGTCTGAAATGTGAATTGGTCAGTCACAAACCTAATTTCTAAATTGTCTTTCCAAATTATAGATTGTTTAAGACGAACAATAATATGAATGAAAACTCAGGTAAATGCATTTCATTGGGAACTTAAATTTGTGGTTTTAGTGAACCACGAAATCCACGAAAATTGGAACCCAACGAGCAATAGTACTTCTCAGTATGTAATTTTTAAGCATTGAACTTTTCTTTGGATGAAATGTTTTTTCTCGTGCAACGTTAGTCCATTGTCACACATCTCTGTACAGGTACATCCCATGGAGGTGGCAACACAAGTGTTATACAGACACCGACCATTTGTGGGTGATATCTCAGTATTTTTAAGTAAATGTCTTGACTTTCTTTTGTAGAAACAAACAGAAGAACAAAATTGAGTGCATATGATTGACCTGTGACACAGAGGTTTAGATTGAACATAGTCAGATTTGCTGTAGTGAATACATTAGAGAATAGGTATGTGTTAGTTAGCAGTCCTGGACTTCAGATGTAATACTACTGAATTAAGATGCAAGTAGTACATGTTTGACTCCTTTTTGTGCAAATTTAGGGAAAAAATGATTTTTTTTCATGAAGAGTCAGAGTCCTTATATTGTAAATGTAAAGGGATTTATGGGCTTGTCATTTTAAAATGATCTCGCAGTGATACATGTACAGTCGAACTTCGATTATTCGAACACCCAAGAATTGATGAAAACAGTTTGAGGTAGAGGAGTTTTTGAGCTAATGAGGTCGAATTGTGTTTAAATTCAAACAAAGGGTCCAGAAAGAGGGGTTGACACATCCATGATGTTTGAGTTATTACAGTTCAAGCCTTCGAAGTTCCAACTGTATATGTATATGTAAAATTGTATCTTGCATGAAAACAATATATATGTAGTTTCCATGAAATCTTAGTACTGTGTCATACTAACTGTATTGAATGGTGAGTACATATATTAATTATTATAATTATCATCATTCAGTGTAAGACTTTAAAGCAAGAAAAATGTACAAAGAAGGGGCTTGTTTGAGTGCTGTGTACAGAGAGCCAGTTCTTTCTTATACAATGACTTCCAAGTTTTTCCAAAGATGCCTTGTCAAAATATTACATAGTTACTTTTGTGGTCATCTTTTCCCTTGTTCCTTCGGTAATCTACTGCAGTTGTTTTGGAATGTTTAATAAAAATGTACAAAGGTTAGAACATGTCTGAATTTAAGGGGAAGCATGTTTAGATTAGTTTTGTTGAAGCTGAAAGGTATAAAGGAAAGAAATACTATACAACAAGGTTCTATGAACAGGTTTCTTACAAGTTTTTAAACTGGTCTTGTGATCAACAGACTTCTATATCCTCATGTTCTATTCATTACATGCATGTATTTTGCTGATATCATTTCTGTCATGTTGGATTTTAGTTTTGCATGTAGACCTTCAATTGAAAATTTGTAAAATCATCCTTTATTTTTGTTGAAATAATCAAATATGTTAGTATATTTTGTTTACTAGTGTTTGCATACATAAGCACACCTGGGCTGAAATGTAGAAGTTAAAATCTGAACATTGTTCATACATGAAAGTAGAAGAATTCAACTTTATTTACACATTTGAGAATTAAAAAAACAAACCCTAGTTTTCAATGTAGAAGGGGATTAAAATGATCAGTGTTAGTTTTGGGTGTAGTGGTAAAATAACTTTTGAATCCATACTTAAATGGATATTTAAGTGGCTGAAAAAGGTAAAATATGTTCTTTTATCAACACTTTGATATTTTTTTTCTACATTATGGGTATATTTCTGTTAAGTTGATACACCTCTGTCATATAATTATATAAAACTGTATACCGTTTATGTGCACTTTATATCGGTATAGATTTACATTGGTAGATATTGTTTCCGTGGATAATATAAATATCTGTCGTAAATTATCATCCAATTATTGCTTGACATGACAATTTCTCACTAACTTAAGAAAAAAACTTGAATATTCAATGTGGCGTTAATTTTTTTTGGTCAGATTTAAATACCGCCATGTTAGTTGCCATATAATGGGATGCACTCCTACCATTGTTCATTTAAGTGCTGCCTAATAGATCTGTAATAGCTTCCACCAGCTTACAATGGCTGGAGATGGGGTGAAATAAGGATTAAGCATACATTATAATGCACTTATCTTTTAAAGGAAGGCTGAAAATTTCAGGATTTTACATCAAAAGTAGTACCAGTATTATTCTTCTTGAAAGGCAAAATTTTGGTTGCTGTGTTTGGGAAACGTGTTTCATTTCTAGACCGACTCAGATTCTGGACGACCAAATATTCACTCACTTCTTCAATACAGCTAAACCCAGAACATAAGAATACAAAGTTTAAAGGAGTATTGCTGAAATTCATAAATTAACTAATAAGTTTATTCAAATACAGTAGCAATGATGGAAAGTCTGCTTTGGTCCATTCTGATAGATTTATATCTGTTGGTGGCAGCTAATAATTCATTCTTAAATCGTAAAAAATCCCATGTACTGATATGCATGAATAATTGGCCACTCACGGAAACCATTTCAAATCTCTGTGTGACTGTGTTTACTTTTCTAAATCTGCATTTCAATTTCATGCTACTTTTGGTAAATTTCACAACAACAAAAGGAAGTAATATATCATAAAGACGACTTGTATACATCTCAGTTGTAACATCTGATTTTCTTTCAGAATTTCCTTCATTTATGATAAAACTGATTCAATTCAAGTTGCACTTAAATTAGGCACAACATAAGTGATTCCTCTGTACAAGTATTGGTTCCCATAGCTATCACACAGTATGATTTAAAATCTGCAATTAAAATGCAATTTTTGATTAACGATACTGACTTAAAGACTGATGGAAAGTATTGTAATGACAGGGTTGAAGATTGTGTCCCACTATTACCGTACTTGTAATGATAACTTTGTAATAAGTATGACATGAATATGGATGTAGGTAAAAAGCAGTTAACAGTTTTTCTTGCTTTTACATGTTAAATTGAACCTTTTGTCAAGAAAAAAATAAATGATTTGCAATCCAAGTTCAAAACAAGAGTTGAAAACTGTGATAATGCACCCTTCACATCGGATTACTAGTAATAATCACTAATAAACAATATCAATCAAGTACAAATGCACATAACTAACTAGAAATTTATCTCTCAAAACAAATATTTCATGGAACTTAAGAATTCAAAATCAGGTGGAGAACTCAACGACAAACAACACAAGTGAATGTCAAGACAAAAGGAAATAACTGTAGGAACTTTGTAAAGCCAGATTTGCTACCAGTAATAGCAAATTAAAGCTGGTGGTAGGGATAAGACAGCTTTTAGGCACCCAAACCATCCCTTTCTCTATCCTGTTTCCCTGTAGTATAAACTTTCAAATAAAACCCAATACAGGCAGACTACCAAAGTCAAGACCCAACTGTCTTGAATAAGAAAGGAATAAAAAAAAAAAACATGATCTCAAAAGATGGAGTCAAGGACTGTGAATACCTTTCTTGAATGGTTTCAGTATTCCAGCATATATGTTATGATTATCAGCTTAAAATTGAATATATATGTAATATAAAGATTAACCACTTTAACATATACAGATACAAAAAAAATTAATTGGCCAGACTTAGGGAAGGTATATTAATTGTAGATAATACCTCCTTGAGAAAGATAACTTTTTAATATAACAAAAACTTTTGGAGGGTTCCTTGTCCTTCAGTTCACCCATATATACATCTTTCCTCAAAGCGCTATGCACAAGATGTGTACCATCCATGTGTCCAAACAATTTCAGCTATATTGAATGGATTCTTGAGAGAGGAACTACTGCACAGAATTGTTTGTATTTATTTGCAACTCTGTTGAATTCAGTGAATATCAAACTATAGCACTGACTGATCATTTAAATATCTAACAAAGTTCTGAGTCAAAATTATTAACTACAGTCTGAATGAATGCCTTGAAAGGTTATAATTGATAGGTTTATAAAGTGAAACTTCATCAAAGATTCTTTTTATAAACTTATCTTTATGATCATTTGACCATTAAATGGTCAGAATTATTGAATGTTAGTATTTGTAATTGAAATATTCATATTAAATGTCCAAATCTCTAGCATTTAAATCCCTGATAACTCAATTAGTAAAGTGGATTCAAACTTGAAATGCAGAAGAAACCAAAATGTGCAGATTAATTGAATATGATGATTGTAAGAATAAGTTAAGACTTGAAGCAGAAGACAATTTATTGGATTTTAAATAGAACAGACCAGAATTAAAATTATGGCGTCAATTTTGTTCCCTCTGATTTTGAATTTACCGATCTGACTCCCATAACTGAATGCCAAGACGTAAATCTTTATTTAATCCGATTCTTAAAGTTAATTGAGAGATTGAAGTTTAAAAGATCGTTTAAAATGATGAATATAAAGTTTAATTAAATAAGTGGTTTGCACTTAAATTCACTTGTCCTTTTATGGACTGTATTAAAATTTTAATGGGAGAAGTGAACTTAAAAACTAATGAGGAGAAAATGAAATGGTGGTATCTTTGTTGTAATGTCACTTTTGACCAAACATGGGTCATGTAAGTTGGTATCCACAGGACCTCATTAAACATACCTATACATTTATTTTTACTTCACAAAATTTCAACAGTTTGTTATTCTTTGAACTTGTTGAATTGCCTGTTTAATACAAAGATTAGTTTTTAATCTCAACTTCATTCCTTTTTGGAAAAACGAACAATTTTTCAGAAAATTAAAATGTATAGTCCGCAAAAGAAATACACTTTAATATTTTTTTTTCCATGATGTTCTGGATGTCGGAATGATTGTGCTTCTATATTCAATTAATTACCAGAGTTAACTGTTTGGTAATAGTTCAGACCTTTCTTATACCACTCCTAGTTCAGATATTACACCTTTGTATTGACCATTATAAGTGTTTTTTTATTTCAAGATTTATCTTTTCTATTAAATTTTTTTTCTGTAATTCTTGAAAATCACAAACTTTCAAAGCAAAGTTTTTATCAGACCAGGTCATTATCAGATGGCAAATTAATTCCAAACACTACAGGCTTTAAAATCTCCGAGGAAAACTACATCCAATGATTTTTAATTGAAAAATCTATGTACCCATTGATCATGTTTTAATATCAATTTGTAAATTTTTGCAATAAATTTTCAATAATGTGAACATTACTATAGATTGTAGTTTATATGTAGTAGTAGGTCAGTAAGATCTAACGATATTCCTATTGTTTTGGTTTCAGATAAGTGAATGGTTGGTCTATTTACGGAATCGATAGTCATCGGTGAGTAGGAAGACAGATCGGCAGTGTAATTAAGATCTGATTTGTCACAGAATATCATCGCAATATCTTGTTTTTATTGTCTGATTTATTGCCATCTGCACCAGAAATGACCATGGCTTCCTCAAAATAAGGTTATAATATGGGCAATAAAAAAATTGATTTTGCTTTGATGTAACAGGTCATTTTCTGATGATATAGCCATAAGATAATGGAAAGAAAATCAAAGATACCACTAATGGTTGTTCAGTGCTTTTCTGTGTGTATCACAAATTAATGTTTTGTGAATTTCATCTTGTACGAAGTGTTACAAAAACTATTGATTCAAATAATATTTACATTTTTAATAACTGACTGATTTATTATTTAGTATGTCTTTAAACTTGTATGTCATACTTCTAAGCTGCTTTTAAATTATCTCGACTAGGCCAGGATTGTGATTTATAATTGCTTTAATATGTTTCCAGAAAAAAACATAAAAACAAAAAAAAAATCTTTGTTTTAGCTTCCCCCTTCATTCCAACAGAATGTTTAGAGTACTTTTACATTTTTAAAGGAATCATTTTGTCTGAATGTGTTTACGTCTTTCCAATAAACCATGAAAGGATATGGAGTAAATACACATGTGACAAAGTCTCTACAGATACATGGTAAAACCAAGTAGTGAAACAATGCTTTTGTTGTTGGTCTTCATCTTGAAGTCACCATGAGGTCTTCAACAATGAGGTCTGCTCATAGCTTACAGTAAGTTCAAAACAGCCCATAGCACCAGTTTGAGCGGAATTTGTTGCTAATTGTGAAACATTGCATGATCTTAATTTAAATGAAGTATGATAAAAACTTTGCCTGCAACATGGCAGGCTTACTTCTTCCCACTGCACTGTATAGGTTTTGTGTAGATATTTCACTATTAGTGTAGAGCTATCATTTTCTGGTCAGAATTGAGTGGGTACATGCTTTTTCATGAAAGAATTACATCAGAAACAATAAAAACAGATTGAGATGTTGAGAATTTAGTGGAAAAATGCACATTCCCACTGACTTCACGCTAGAAAATAATGAAATGATAATAACTCTACAGTTATGGGTTACATGTTCAACTCAATATAAAAGCTTGTGAAAGGTTTCTCCAATGTGCCAGATTACTAGATTTTTACCTTTGCCCCTGTGTATTCCCTATGACAGAATTTTTTTATGTATTTGGCCCATTTCAGGAGCCTTTACCCCTGTACATAGGTTTGCTTTTCACAGCATTTGAAAATATGTGACTTTTGGATTTAAAATATGTGCATTTACATTACTAAAGAGATATTAGTTACATTGTGTTTCAAAAATTGCACATTTACCATAGCAATAGTAATCATAAAATTAAATTACCCATGACTAAGTTGTAAAAATCATTTGCTTAAATGCTTATATTAGTTAATTGTCTATGTGCCAGAAAATGATCTGCCTACTGTTAGTTGATTAATTTCCCTTCTTTTGATCAACTTAATATTACAACAAAAAGTTCAAAAATTGAAAAAGAAGCCTTTACCAGTTTAAAACAGTTTTGAAAATTCTGGTTTAAAAAGCATGTAGCATAATTAGCCAAATAAGTATTATAAAACACTAAGTCGTATTATTGAAAAAATATTTTTATTACCAGTAGAGAGAGTAACATGTTTTCAAATGCCTTTATAAGCATGATTTCACTGCTTGTGTTGTGTGTTGCTCTGATTATTGTGTAATAAATCTATAGATGTAAAACACTCAATAACACAAACGACAAAATTATTGCCCTTATGTGGAAAGAATAAGTAGCTTCTTATGACTACTAAGTCATGGACTGATATTGTCTCTTTCATGTAACAAGTTTCTTTCACATCTTAGTCAGATTGAGGGTAATTGGAACATACTTGGAATGATACAAGAGATGCTTTTAAAATATCTTTCCTTAAGGGGTTCTATAAATATAGGCTAACAGATGTTTAATGTTTGGTTCCAGTCTGGAACTTTTATAGACTGATGTTTTTGGACTACAGATCTTATTCTTTTTATTTCTTTAGGCATATAACAGTACAGTGATCATTTGAAGTTTAAAAGTTTTGACCTATAGAATTGCATATACAGTAGTATGGATTATAACTTGTGACAGCTGTACTTCTAATATAAATCTAAGCCCTTTGATTCCTTGACACTGATAAATGTCTTCCCTTATTTAGGAATCTCAATATTAAATCTTTGCAGATATTAGTTGCATGTATTAGTTGGGATATTTCCTTGATTTTTGAGAGCAAGGATATTTTTTGTTCTCTAGGTTTCTGTATTTTTATATTTTCATGGGAGCATAAATGCATTTTTGCTTTTGCCCCATGGAGTTGGGTCATAGTCCTATTGAGAGGTCAAACAATACCTGCAATCTATGGATTTTGAGTTTTATAGACCTATTTTAAGAAACATGGATGATATGAAAAATGGGACCATATGGAGAAAAATGTATATAAAGCAGAAGGGAATCGCTACACAGTAAAATAGAGCAATGGGAATATGATCATTTTAATTGTTGCTTTTCATCTTGTTGTCACCATGTACCATTCTTTAATAGTTATTTTTCTTACTACCAGTACAAGTAAAAGATGCCTGTTGTTGCTTAGTTGATTCTAAGCAAATCCTAATTTTCAACATTTGACAAAACTATAACAATGACATTTGTGGCTTTCAACCTCAAATTGGATTAAATTTTTGTTTAGGAAATGCCAAAGTGAGAAGACCACTGCCAAAAGGTATTTACTAATAATAAATTATAGAGTTATGGCCTAACTGCAATCAGCTTACAAATGGACTTAATGTCCCCCCTGATTGTAAAGAGATCTTGATCTTATTAAAGGTTTAGAGATTATATATTCTCTTAGGTTCCAGGATATTAATATTATTGATAAATTGGTATTGGTTCTCAATGATTTGTAAACAATATAGTCATATTTTCAATCATTTCAGTAGTTTGGAAAATTGGTTCTGATGAGTTATGGTGCTACAAAGAACAATATTGCTCAAGTACAAGTGAAGAACTAGACTGAACACAAACAGCTGATGCACAAGTTAGTACCTTGATTTTTTATTCATTAAATTTCTCTTATTTTGAATGACAATTGATAATTTACTGATTTAAATAAAACGGAAATTTATGGCATTGTTTTAAAACTTGGCTAAAATTAATTGGAATTTAGTGGAGGTCTTCATTAATTTTAGTTAATGAGATTTTTGTGATTAAATATTTTAATTATAATTTTAGTTAATGAGATTTTTGTGATTAAAGAATTTCTTTACAATATTTTAAATCTTTGTTAAATGTTACAGCCTCCTTAGAGTAATGTCAAATAAAATGTCTTTCTTGAACTTTACAAAAAAATCATTTAACAAATTGTTTTATAGATAATTGATATTTACACCTGTAAAACAACGTATTGACACGACGTAATGTGAAGAAATCGTCACTTTCTCCCCAAATCGGTGATTAATTAACTTTTGTCACTACAGCCTTGCCAAACAAGGGTACATACCATGTAACAATATGTCTATTTAATAAGAAAACATTGTGTTTTCATGCAGGGCGCTTATCGTAATAGGGGCGGAGCTTAACCTTGTCCATCGTACAATACATGTCAATTTTGTAGAGATAGCTTATAACTTTATACACATCAATGTTGATTTCTACATGTCATAGAATTTGTTTCATTTCATATTTTAATGCAGTTTAGTAACTTTTGTCTAGCAGCAGTGATATTAGTAGTACCTTTAACTACCAACATACTTAGTTAGTGTGTGAATTGGATTTTCGGTAAAGCCAGTCTATAAAAGTTGAAAGGACATAGATTATTTAGTATTATTACTGTGTTTCTAAGATTTTGCAAGGATTTTAAATTTTGTGATTTGAATTTGTTAAGGTAAGAGTTTATTTTTTTAAATATTTTTTTATATGAAAATGTATATTTTTTTGCATACATGTCTAAGGCAGTTCTGGCAAGATTAAAAAAATGAGAGAGATATGGAAGAAGAAAAAAATAAAAGTGAGGTCGTTATTGAAAAAAATTATGTTAAAGTAGTCGTAAGCTTTGACAGGATTTTTTTTCCAAGATGTTATAAGAGTTCTGAGTTAATTCATATAAACTTAAAGACTTGACTGAATATTTTTTTTGTTAATTTGCTTTTATTTAAACAATCTATTTTCTTTCTTTGGAATTTTGATATATCTATTTACAGTCAGTTTTATAATTAAATGACATAAATTATATCTAAAAGATTACTTTTATAAAAGTTCTCAGTTATTCTATGATTTGTTTTGAAGTCTGATGGAAATTGTTTAATTGTGGGGGGGGAGACCTTTTCTGTTAATGTGTTGTGGGCATTTCCATCTGGTTGTCAAATGTTTTTGATGAATTAAAACAGTTGTTAACTGTTTTGGACAATTTGGTGTTTTCTGTTCTGTTAATTTTTACTATGTGTTAACTCTTAAGGGAACGTACAAAGCACTGTTTGCTGTTAATCTTTAAAAAAAAAATGTACTGTTAATGGACTGTTAAGGAAAACGCCATTTCCCCCATACATATATCTTGTGAAAATATATATCTTAAATATATTTTTTTCTCAACCCTTGTAACTGTAGAACCTTTTAGGATATTTCTTTACAATAACTAAGTGGTAACTTCAAAAAGAGCTGAAATAGGCCTACCATGTCCTTTTACTATGGTTTCATGAGAAAGAATTTTACAGAGAAAGAAATAGTGTCAGTTTTTGTGTTTAAATGTATCTTTCCCATGCAAAGTGGTCATCTTAGAAACATACACCATCTGAACATTGCATGCAAGTCAGAAATAAAGTGATATTTAATAGGATTAAATTAAAATTTATAGATATTGTTGAATTAAAAAAATGTATGTTTTCATATTATAATATCATGTTCATAGTTCATTCCTGGCTTGTAAAAAGATTTTAAACAAAGATTTTGTTTTGTATTTTTACATGAAATTAAACATAACTTCACATATTTTCCATAATTTGGATAGGCATGCCATAGTATATTTATTTCAAATATTAGTTCTAATACATTTAAATGAGTTTTTCATTTAGGCAGTAAGAAAAATGGTTTGTATGAACAAAAAGTTTTTTCTTGTATACCTACCGGTATTTCATTGAAATTATTTTCCCCTTTTTTCCTTTGAACATAAGTTTTAATGTATATTTCTTCTGTAACTTTCCTTTTAAACATTGAAGAAAATACTCCAAATTTAATGAAATGTGAGATTCAAGCTAAGAACTACCCTTTCATCGTTATTGATATTTTTTTGGAAAAATGTTGAAACTTTTACTGAAATTAACATAATTTCCGAACTAACATGTTTAACAAAGGGGATATAACTCAGAAGATTTACTTGGCTCATGACCAGAATATTTTTACAAAGCATGTGTAAAGCCACCTCGTAAGACAACTATTGTCTCAGAACCAAAATATTTATATTTGATTGTGTTATGTCTTATTGTAGACTTTAATGTCCTGTGCTTAATACATCATAAAGGTGGAACTTTGACAATGTAATTCCCCTTATTTTTTTTGGTGTGATGATAAAGGTGTAAGATTTTTAGGCTTACCCCTTGTTGAACTGCCCCTTTTTAATAGGTTATTCACTTATTGCTGCCCTTTAGAAGGGGCATTTTTGATAACTTACATAATAATGCCCCCACCATTTGGCCAAGGGGGCATTAAGTTTTACCCTTGTCTGTCCGTCCGTCTGTACATACGTATGTCCAAAATTTTTGTCAAAGATTTCTCAACTTTTGTATGCAGGAATGATTTGATATTTGGTCTGAAGCTTTGGTATGATGAGTTGCAACATTTCTCCCCTTTTCAAGTCTGTTGCTCAACTACTTCCCGTTTGCCGATATATCTGTATGGCGGTGGCATCCGTGTCCCATGGACACATTTTCTTTTATTTTTATATAATTTTCCCCTTGACATATTGACACCCTAATCCAAAAAGTGACAATATACTAAGGATGCAACATATGTGAAAAGGACCACTTGCAGACATAATCTTTGCAATTTTAGGAACTTTATGACTTCAACTAAGACTAAGATTTTACACTGCACAGCCTAAGAAACTTATGCACTAACTTCCAGATTAGCAGCTTTGTCTTGTGCAGCATGATTATACTGTGTTATGATAAATTAATATTGTTCATGATTATGCAAAAGTGTTCACTTTGTGTTGAACAATAATCGCTCAACAATATCCATTAAATACATTTTCTACATTATTTTCCTTTAATTTTTCATATGTACATTTGAAATAAGATCATGTCCTAATACAAGATCATGTTACAAAGAATAAATCATTAGTTTTATTTCTGACATAAAGCATCATTACAATTTAACATGCATTAAATACATTTTTATGTCTAATCAAATTTCCTTTTCATTTGATCTCCGTAATAAAGGCGAATCAGTTACACAGTTTTTCCCCCTTATTAAATCATTACAGCAAAAATAATTGTGCCATCGTGACCAGAAAAAATATTCAAAACAACATTTATCAATATTATCGTCTAATTTGATTTAATCTGCTATTTTATCAATTTTTCCTTATTAACCTTGAATTAAAAATGACCTATAAGTAGTTCTGTGAAAAATTTGATCTGTCTTCAGTTAAATGGTGAACAAAACAATGGTGTGACTGTTGTATCCATGCTATTATTTTGTGATTGACTGATGGAACAAATTGTTGTGATCTATGGCTTGTTCTGGACAACAGGAGAGATCTTATGTCAGTTAATAGGTCTGAATTCACCTATCTAATGGTCCATGGGCCTTCAAGTAGTGATCAAGCTTCTATTTAGGCAAAAGTCTTGGATTGTAGCAAGAAAAATGTCTTGTAGTGTTTGTGTAATGGTCCTTGTAACATATTTAGACAGTTTTCCATGTAGGTAGCCATTAAATATGCACAGTTAAACCACAAAAACTTTCATCTGATACCATCCATATATCCTTAGTTGCCATGGAAACTGTCATTTTTTGCCAGTTGGTAGATTTGTTTCTGATGTCATTGAAATATTCACAGTAACTAAGAAACTATATATATTGTCTGATGTTATTTATTCACACTAAGGTAGTTACCATAGAAACTGTCTTTTGGTGTCATGTGTAGTTAGAAGTTTTGTTTCTGGTGTCATAGGATTAATATGCACAGTTACTAAGAAAATGACCATCAGTACATGCCTAGTTGCCAAGGAAACTAATTTGTTGTCAGTTTGTAGATTTGTTTCTGATGTTATTGAAACATTCACAGTAACCAAGAAACTATTGTTTCATGTTATTTTTTCACACTAAGATAGTTACCATAGAATCTGTCTTTTGGTATCGTGTAGTTAGTATATATGTTTCTGGTGTCATTGAAATATGCACAGTTATCAAGAAAATGTCCATCAGTGCATGCCTAGTTACCATGGAAACTGTCGTGTTGCCTTCTGTAGATAGAAATTCATTTCTTATTTATTTGAAACATGCATAGTTACCAAGAAAACTATAGTCTGATATCATCTATACATGCTTAGTTACCATGGAAACTATCTGTTGGTGACATCTGTAGATATCAGATTTGTTCCTGATGTCCTTGAAACCTGCACAGTTACCAAGAAAAATGTTGTCTGTAATCAGCTATGCAAGCCTAGTTACCATGGAAACTGTCTATTGGTGACACCTGTAGGTTGTTGATTACTTTCTGATTTCATTGAAACATGCATAATCTATAACTGTTTTACAATTTGGAAACTACCATTAAATCATACTGACGTCATGCTCTACCGTGTCTTGATATTTGAGGGGTTTTTTTTTCTTCATCCTTATTCTGTTTACCTTGCTCACTGTCTCAACATAATTTTTTTGGAATTCTGAAATTAACATAGAATTCTAATCAAAGATCATACCATATTGAGCTAGAACTTGTTAAAATATGTCTGACTTGTTGTCTGTGGTTTCAACAAGAGAGACCAAAGTGGTTTGACCGGATTTGACCTCAATATTTCCAAATGATCAAAAATTGAAAATTTCAATTTAATGGGTCTTGACTTCCTGTTGTACATGGATAAAAATCAAAAATGGCATTTTTATGTGACATAAAATTGACATAATGATTGTTTAATATATTGTTATTTGTACATTTCTGATCTATCACCAGATAAAGAAAGACTGATTGTAAGACCTGTGCAATTACAATGTCTTTAAATTATTGTCATAAAAAAATGTTACAAATTTCAGTACAAAGGTTCCATATAATTATTATCAATGAAGAAAAAATAAAAATATGTTTTATTATTTGTGAAATTGATTTTATTAATATTTTTGTTTGAAGTAAAGTTTGACTTTATTGACAAAGAAATAAAAAAATGAAACGGGTAGCACTTTATTATTTTGTATTAGTCATGGTGATGTGTTGTATATTTGTGACAACTTTTAGTCATGGGAATTTAAGATTCCATTTATTTTAATTTCCATAAAGATAACTTCTAAAGTTTTTATTATCAAAGAGTTTCCAAAACTAATATGAATGTTTAAAAAGATATGTTAATGCATAAAATGTGAGATATGGAAAAAATTCTTTCTTAACGCTGCAAGGATGTACCATATATGAGTTGAATTATTACATAAAAAATTACAATGTTTGATAAATTTACTGTAAATGATTATTTGATCAAGATAGCCAGTTTGAAAAATTCACAATATAATCGTAATAATTCATAATTTCTTTGTATTTTGAATAGTTGATTATTTGCAAAATAGAAATATTCATAGGCCTTGTTTGTTGAGAAAAATAAAGAATTGGCCTAAAATACATCTTATAAAGAAACTGCTATACAATGGTTAGGGTGTTTATATTTGAGTAAACTACTAAAGGAGTATATACAAGTTTTTTTCAAAAGTTTTCTATAGATTTAAATAAAAACTTTAGAATTTTTCTATTGAGGATCGAATATTGTAAGTTCAAATATTGATTCTCAAGCACACAACTGCTCATTTCTGGATGTCAAAAACAAACATGTAGCTGAAGCAGATCAGACCAGATCTATAGTCCTCATCACATGAATGTTTATTCTAAATTATGCTTTTGAATTTAAATCTATAGTCTTTTACAATAGGTATAAAAAACTATTGTCCTTGAGAACAAAACATTTTACAATTTCTTATGAAAATTAAACAGAACAAGTAGTTTATGAAAGACTCTTTAAACAAACTTTAAATGTTGGGAATAGTTAAATGAGAAAAAATACTATGTAACATTTGTGCTTACAAAGCTATGAATGATGAATAATGGGATTGTTTAGCCAGGTTGTTGGTCAGCTGTTGTTTCAAAGAACATCTTGACAATCTGTTTGCCAAACAGTAAATGATGAATAGCTTTTGAAGTCTTTGTCCTCTTAGTTCCAATGGAAGTATAAATTGTAGATTTAACTTTCGGATTGAAACTACTTGACCATTTATTTTCAAACTATAAGTTTGATTCCAGCAATGTCCCAGTGCAATTTCTAATCTAATGAATATGAGATCTTCAAACCAATGTTTTATTTATCAACATGCTACCATGCAGCAACATAAAAAAATAAGGATTAAGAGCAATATACTGTTTAGAGTGAAGCACTGTTGCAAATCTGGAAATACCAATAAAACAAGAAGCATTTTGCTGTTAACAATCTCTTTTGAAGAATCCTAATGCCATGCTATTCTACTGACCAGAGGAAAATTTTGTAAGCTTTGTTCAGCTGATTTAAACAGCAATGATCATCAAGGGATGACTATATCTTAAAGCCTTAACAAAGTTTGCTAGAATATATCGGTGCTTTGTTGACCTTCATTTGTTCTCTTGGTTCCAAATTGCTACTTGATTACTTTGTTTTTATGTGAATATTACAGTTGTGATACTTGACCTATTATCTGTTGTCTTCAGTACACACAGAAGCACATTGTTATCTATGTCTGAATGACCAGTCCAGTTTACAACCACTTAACTTTTATACAATGGTCCACTTGGGTTATCATTGTAATGTACATACATGTAAGATGGAAATGGGTAATATTTCAATTTGAATTTTATTTTGACATGAGCCACCATTGCAGGTAATGTTTTGATTTTCTCAATTCTTCTTGTCTTTAATGTATAGTTTGTAAAATTTGTATCCAGACTGATTTTGTCCAAGATTATGAAAGTAAAAATTGTTTGTAGACCTAAAGTTGTACCTCAAAGATATCATTTTTAAAATTTTTTGTGAATATGCAAACTTGTTGATCATAGATTGTCATAGAGTGACTGAATGATTATGAACAACAACCAATTTTCTCTATATTATTAATTTTATCCCAATTAATGTTTGCTTCAACCACTCAATATTTGGTCACAAAACGTTTATGGATCAAACTTTGCTCATTGGATTTCCAAAGATGATGCAAACTTTTATTTGATAGGAAAGAAAATTTGTATATTTTCATTATTCATTTTTGTATGTCTTGGGTGATGATGCAAATAAGGGGGACAAAATCTATGTATTCCATGCCAATATTTCATAATGATCTTAAAGTAAGCACACGTAAATTATATACATGTATAAATTATGTGTTTATGATATACATTAGTGTTAAACATATGTCATTATATATTGATTATTAATAAATATGTAAAATCAAGGGGAAATAATTATTAATATTTATTTCTGGTACGTGTATACATCTGTGCATTTCATAATTTCACCCACGTTTAAAAATGGATAAAATCAACAGCTTCTGATTAAATATGCAAAGCCCTGATGTAAAAGAGCTTGACAAATGCTTATCCAAATGCATGTGCACATTCCTAACAGTGCATTGATAAAGTATATTGCCAAAGTAATGATATACAAAATGTATTATGTCTAAAAGAGAAATCAATTTTCTTCAAAACTAAACAAAGTACGAGTCTTGAGAATGTTTTTATTTTTACCTTTTTCTCTGAAGTGATTTGTTTTTACGTAAGAAAGTTTCGATTCATGAATTGAATGAAAACAATATTTCAAAGATGGGAGGACATTTTACAAGAAATGAATGTAAATTGTTGTAAAACTGATATTTAAGTTTCTATTTTTAGTTTTAAAAAATGTGAAAAAAAAATATTATATATTCAGTTCTCACTTGTGAACTCAAGTGAACCTCTGTGAATAGCTTTTGTTGGATAATTCATACAGGAAATCTTCTCCTCCCATTTCCCTACCTCCAGCATACAAATTGTTGTCAGAATGAATTTATCAACATTTCTACTGACAAGACCTGTTGTACAGCTTAAAAAGGGGAAAATTATGGATGTCAACAATTCAAATGAAATGTTGTTGTTCTAATCACTATCTTGAGTTGTTCCTGGGTGAAATTTTTGAATGAAAATGAAATAATAAGTTTCTAACTCAAAACACAAATACATACAGACTTACCCACACAAGATCTCCTATAAAGATTTACCTTAGTCAGACTTGGTATAGGATTTGCATAGTGGCACATTTCTACAGTGAGTAGATTTGTGTGATTATTCTTTATTTTGAAATCACCGTCTTCAGATAAGTCTTTTAAATTCTATTTATCTGAAATTTCTAAGAACAACTTATATTGAAGAGCATTTGTAATTCTAATAACTGCTGTTTTACTCATCCTAATTAAGTTTTATAAAAGTCATGTAACATAAGATGTACTACATAGTAATAACCACTGTGGTAAGGAGTTGTAAAATCATACAAGTAATACAAAGTCTGTTATTTTTACTTCTGTTCCTACCATTGATTATTCAAGCCCAGCACGTTTTCAAAAGTGAAAATTTTCAGTTGCCATTTATTTTAGGTATGAAATAACCACAATTGATTTTTGGCAAGTTAATATTTTAATTGAAAGTTTCGTAAGGATATGGTCTAACCATATTCCGCAGGGTAGTCGTTTTAAAGGGCACTTGTTATATATAACTCTGTATACACAACATAAGTAATGTTCTGTAACTGTAATAGGTTTATGACCACAATTAAGTTATAAAGAAAAAAGAACATTTAATACTTATGAAACCTAACAATTGTTTATTTATTATTTACGATTTAAATTTTTGTTTTTTTTTTTACGTTATCTTGTAAACATCAAACAATTTGATATATAGTGCTTTAATTCTAAGTGATTAAATTATGAAATAAGAACTTGTAAGTGAAATGGAAAACTTTTGGTTGAGTTGCTTATCAGATAAATCGGTTGTTAAATGAGACAATTCGTTATACAATCGTTGACGAGATTTAAAAGATGTCTAGTTAAAGTCTGTACAGGTCGTAATATTGGCTGTAGATCTAATTGATCTTGTTGGAAACATCATGTTTTTATGAAATAACATGTAATTTTTTTCAATTAAATAATGTACAGAGGAAATGAGAGCCTTTCATGACAGAAATGATGTATAAAATGATGTAGTTATTGTACTCCAGTATTGTGTAGACCATGTATATCTGTGTGAAATGTTACAGCAATGATTCACTACAACTTTTACTCTGCTACTAGTTGAAACAATGAATTATTGGGTTATGTAGATAAAAAAAAAGATGGTATTCCATTTACCGATTCAATACAGTGAAATTGGGTTTGGAACACTCAAGGGAGATAAAAATTCAAAATAGAGGGGTTTTGAGATATCCAGTTCAAACTATGTTTAAACTTCAACACAGACAACAAAAGGGTTCAAGACATCAATGGTGTTTGAGCCATCAAGATTCAACTATGTAAAACCTGCTAAACCTCACTGTATTATAACTGTTCACACCTAACCCTCCAATAAAGCAATACTGTTTATAAGACAAAACGCACCAACAAGTACCACTCAGTCCTTAATAGTGTTCATTACATCTGCAGTAGGGCAGTAAGTGACACAATCACTAACATGCAGGGAAATTTTACTGCATGGTTTTCGCTACTCCATTTGAAAATAAATAGGACTTTAAATAAACATGATTTTTACTAGAAAATTTAATTGAAAAAAATTGATAGGTTGATGATCTTGTTTTTGAGATATACATGATTGAAAATTTGGCGGGAAACTGAACTCCTGATTTTTCATAGGATTAACATTATCAAAGTTTGATCATGAACGAATGTTACAGAATAAATAGAATTAGAGAAATGATTATAAGATTGCTTTCCCATATATATATATATGTGTGTGTATTTATTATCTGTTTTCCAGATTTCAAGGAAAAGACTAAAGGAAAGATCATAGAGATAACATTTTGGGTATGTTAATAATAATTACTGAAAAGGGCAAGAACAAAACATTGACGATAGAAGAAGTCAGTGAAAAATGCAACACATGTAAAATATTGTATGCTAATGTATAAGAACAATTAATGAAAAATAGGTGGGTGTTCCTCCACTTCGTCACTGATCAAAAAAATTTGTAATTCATTTGTGTATTTTCTCTCACTGTACAAGCATAAAAAAGATGAAAGATCAATATTTATATTGTATATCCTTAGTATTTTTAGCCTTGTATGAAAGTAGAAGGGTGGATCCTTTGCTTACATTAGAATACAGGATTTCACACTCCATATTAACTAAAGTATTAAAATGCTTTGAAGATTATATAGGGATTGAGTTCTTGAGTTCAAGTATGCATTTATGCAAAATAATTTGATAAATACATTTGCAATTTCCATTATGTAGATGATATCTAACAAGAGTTTTCCTCCCAAACTTTCTTGTTTTTGTATTGCATAGGCCCAGGTGCAGTAAACTTATCCATGTTGTAAATTGTCTCTGGTAAGCAGATTTTTCTCAAGTTTCATGTAAACTATCACTGATCAAAGTCACAAAGATCTGTAAATGTCAAACAACAATAGAAATGTTAGTATCTTCTATCCACGGCACTTTTCTTTTGGGGTTCAACTTTGTTTTACAGTGTTAAATTTCCACAGGCTTTGAAAATCAGATTACATGAGGACATTTTTGAGCTCCATTTAACATATTAAACACCACTCTGGTAATTTGTTTTAAGAGATCCTGATTTTAATATGCAAACTGTAAAAAAGTACTTTTAAATTCATTTAGAGGTCATTGTACAGAGATTTGTTATAAGAAATAACATCCACAGAAACCAATTTATTTTGCCATTTTCATGCTATTTTACGTAAGCCCTTTTTACCGATCATTTCTATTCAAAATTTTTATGATATTTAATCATAACTATTTAGTTTACCTCTCCTGTTGTGTTTAAACGTACTTAAGTCACCAGGAACAAGTAACAATTAATCTTACAAACTTAATAAAAAATCTGAAGTTAAATAATAAGTTTTTTGCACAAGGTTGCTCAAGTATTTCAGGAGAGTTGTCTTGAATATTAAAACAGAATATATATTAGTTACATAGACGTTTTTATGAAAGCATTAAACCACTTTGTCACTTTATTTTAGGTCTCTATTTTTTTAAATGTTTTGTCTTAAAATACAGATTTTTACTTTAAAATCTAGGTCCTCTCTACGGTAATCTATTTGAATTTACAAATTAAAGAATTTGAATCCCAAATGAAAAATATTGATAAAAGATCAATTCAGCTGTGGCTGAGTTGTTCATTTTTATTTCAGTTTGAAGTAACAGTTGATGAATATTTCAAATTTATTATTTTTGTTCTTCCGGAAACCGTTGTGTTTATCTATAATAGAAATTGTATAACAATTTAAAAATAATTGATCATTTGTCCAACAAATTTTACAGGCCAACACTTTCTAAAGGATAAAACGTGCTAAAAGTCACTTGATTGTGATGTCTCGGCACTTTGAATTATAATTGTGTAAAATGTTCCACGTTTAATTTAACAGTTTACATTGCCTGCAGGCAAAATGACCATGTTCATGTAACTCTTGTGTTTGTTTGAACATCAAAGGTGTTGCCGATACATGCATGCATGGGTGTGTTAGTGTTTGACATAGATTTTCTATGGTCATCAACAACATCATTGTATGGTGGTATATCCAGTGTTCTGTACCATTTTATATGGAAAGAAGAATGGCTGACTGGTGAAACAGCTTACAGAAGAATATAAGAGTTAGAAGCAAAAGAAAATAATACAGTGAAATTTGAAGTGAAGCTTTCAGCTGTAAATTTTAGAAATGTGCATTTTTAAAAACACCAATATGTAATGATAACATACTAATGTACCTGCCATATTCCATTGTGATTAGACAAAATGTATGGTAACATTTCAAATGGAATGTTTTTTGCAATAAAACTTTATTATTGTTTTTAATGCTAAACAATTGAGTAGTGAAAATACTATCTCCCTATTTTGAACAAGAGGCCTCAAAATCTTGTAATTTTTTATGTATATATATTTTTAATGAAGAAAATGAAATTGTCACTAGTTGTATTCAAAAACCATGTACAAGTGAAGCTTTTTCCCAGAACCAGGGGTTTTATTATCATTTATATATATGGCAACTTTATAACTGTTTTATATGCAAATTTTTACATACTGATGTCCACTGTCAATATCACTTTATATGCTGGAAGAGAGGACACGTGGTCAGGCTTATATTTTGGGGATTTCAAGTGTCATATAGGAGATATCAGTTTCAGTTTTTTTTCTTAACACTAATCATGCTTTGCTCAAAAAGGAGGATCATAAATTAATGTTCCACCCCTTCCTGACCCTATTTATAGCTGTAAATGAGATGTCTAAATGCCAACTCTCATACTCCATATAAAGTATACATATAAATTGGTCAATTTCCTTAATTTTTTGAAGAATGTATAAAGTTATATTAGGAGAAGGAAATGTCAGTCTGATTGTAAATGTCTCTATCCTCTCTTTGCCACTTGTTCATTAAACTATCTTTACTTAACACATGTAACACCCTCTTCAAAACGTACGTCTCTTTGTTAATCAATGACTCCTGACAACAGGAGTGTTATTTTAGTCAACATTTATTTGTATACCCTAATATGTACTATTGTCATGGGAATTTACTAATGAAGATTCTATCTAAATGGTCACTAGTTTTTCCCAAGTTAAGTATACTTTTAACAAAATTCCTACTGGCTATTTTATAATGTGAGGTTTTAAATGGGATTGTCGGCCATTAAATTAACAGCATCTTTAGATGTTTGATGTGTATAGTGTAATAATTTTTTGTTTTCTGCCATTATTATTTATCTAACGCCAATCTTTTCCTAATGCATTTTTGAAAGTTAAGTGTGTGTCAAATAAATAATTTTTAGAAGTCCCCACCTGATACCCCAGCCTGAAGGTGTATTTCTGGGTATTGACTTTTATTATATTATAGATGTTTCTGTTAAAATCCACGATTTATCTTTTAATCAAGGATTGACCATCTAGCCTTGTGTCACAGACAAAATTAGATAACAGTTTTGTACATTTTTGGATTTATTCAACAAATTATATCATGTCATTTAGTTTTGTTTCTCAATTCAAGTAATGATGTAAAATTCCCATCAGATACATGAATAAGGACAGAAAAAACAATTTAGATCTGAAACATTTTGTTGCTATTAGGAAATGGATTGTATTAAGCCTAAACTACAATTAACAAAATTACCTGAAGTTTCCATGGTAACAGAATTACCTCAGAACTTTATTTCTAACCATTTCTTTGAAAAAAGATTATTTCCAGGTAAGACTATTGATATTTTCTAAAGATTCTTTGGGATTTTTTGTATTCTATGCTTCACATCGAAACTCAAGATTTTTTTTTTAGAAAAATCCAATCTGATATACATGCAACTTTCTGATATATTCAAGCTTGTTGACATCTCTCGACAATACTTCGATGTTATTTCTTTCTGTAATATTTTATGATTATAACTATTTTGTATTTTCCAAGTTAACAGACAAAGACTGGGCTATTCCTTTAACAAAATAGGATATTCAGTATGTTTTACTATATGTTCAGGACAGTATATCTTTGTGGACTTGTTAAATAATGGAAAATGTCCGTTTGAAGGGGTAAGAAATTCTCAACTTGTAGAATTAGAACTAGATATGCTACTTTATTGAGTCACAAATATGTGTATCTTAATGAGTTTGTTAATTACTGTTAAATAAAGTTCTTTTCTTTGTGGGTTTCAATTTTTTATGATTTTTCACACAAAAAATTGGGTTCCTAAACTAGTGGTTAGCAAGGGTTTCCAGGGTAAGTTATGTGACAACTGGCATTTCGTTGGGTTTTAACTTTCATGGTTTCATTCGGCCACAGAATCCACAAAAATTAGAACACCAATGATAGTACTTTCACAGTAATGCGCGGTTGTTTCTAATGTTGAAGACTGTAAGTGTTTATTTTGAATTTTGTTACATCAAAATTTTCTCCTTTCTGCAATGATTCAGGTTTTGTCTTACGTACTGAAGACCTTTGGGTAAAAAAGGGATTGTGTATGTAAAAATACATGATGTATGGAAAAACTTGAACAAGGGCATGTCTTTTTTTACCTTACATGAACCAATGTTGACTTCAGCCACAAGTACATATGTTTTATAGTAATATGTGTTAATAAATATAACGCAGTTGAATGTTAGGGCCAGGTCAAGCAAAACTGACCGTAATTAATTGTAGACCGTCAACTTGTAGTCATATTTTCACTTTTATAGAAATTTCTATGAATATTTAATGAAATGTTATGAAAAATTATGTATAGTTAATGAGTTTCAAGGGAGATAGTTGCGATTTTTTGACAAGTTTTTTTCTGTGGATTTTAATATTGTGACATTAATTATATTTATATAAAACCGTAAACAAGTAGCAATTGGTTTGGCGATTTACCTGGTAAGATTTTTATTTTGTTGATTCTGATCTCTGCATTGTATATTCCACACAGTAGTTTTATTCCAAAATGACTTTTGACTTTGTCATGACAAATTTACTTTCATATGCATATCAAGAAAATGTCAAGTAACTATATTTTACACTTGATAACTTCAATATTTCTGTGTGATAGGATTTCCTATGGTATATTGGTTTCACCATTTCCAATGTTACGTACATATTGACCAACAATTACCACATGTTTCATACCTATGGTTTCATAAGGGTTTAATCTCTTTGGGTGAATTTTCATACCATGGCTCACAAACTATGTATGTCTGTTTCCTGTTCATTATTACTATTTATATATGTATTGTTTCAATAAAACTGGAAACAAAGAACGATGTGCATAAAGGAAAACAATTACAGTCTTAGATTATTAAAGGGAAATAATTTAATACTGTTTTTGTTGATGCAATTGACCTGGTACAAATGTCATCCTACATGGTATGTTGGATTTTATTGAAACTTAGACTAAAAGTAGTACTCCATATGAAAATATGAAAGTAATTACTGTCTTTCATAATCAAACTCGGCATATGATGGAATTTGGCAGAATCTAAGGGAGATAATTGGGCCTTTAATGCCCTTGCTTTAGTGTAAAACCTTTTAGCTTTACACAAGGAAACCAATAGTTTTAGTTTTAAATAAGAAACCAATATATGTTGATTTTATTCTCCAACATTATAACATGGATGTAACTAAATATGCATGTGTGTGTATCACATTTCCAAATATTACTTGTTTTGCAAGAATAATGCAGGATTTTTTTCGATCCAATCAGGAAAAAGTGTCTGTTTTCATACAACACATGTGACTGTTCAACTTTTGAATATGTAAATGATATAAACATGACAATAACCTCGCTTTGTTTTATGGGATAGCTACAGAAGGGTCTTTTGATGTGTCCGCTGTAACAGATGTCAATTACAAAATCATATTTCGTAGTTTTATAATTACTATGATATATCATGGTATGTTTGTATCAGAGGTTAATAACTTCATCCAAACATGTAGGTGGAGTCAAAATTGATGGCAGCACATTTGAAAAGTGACCTAAATAAATTTTTATTTTTAAATTTCATTTTTTTTTTATGCTCCCACCAGCAGTGAGGGCATTTAGGTTCAGGTCAATCTGTCAGTTCACCCTACTATTGGTTTCCAAATGACAACTTTAGTTCAAAGCATTTGATCAAACCAAACACTGTGGTATACTTATTTGAGGCAGAACCCTAATGATTTTTGGAATCACTGCCCTTAAGGTCAAGGTTACAATGTTGTATCAACATTATACCACTCAGTGTTAGTTTTGCCCTATTGTGAAAGACTATGTTCATATAGCTGGCTTGTATACCCCCTTTCAAAAAGTTGGGGTTCTTATTGTATTACCTTTGTCCATCTGTTCAGTTGTTTGTTTGTCAAAACGAACGAAAAAGTGATAAAGAGGGGGATTATATGTGTCTTGCAGAACCAAATACCTTGCTAAGGGCACTTCATCCTCTATTTTTTTATTTCAATTCCTTAGACTAAATAGTTCATTTTGTTTTAGGTCCTTGCCATCTAGTCTCGTCTCGGTGTATTCCTTTAAAGTTTAGATTACCTCTAAAGATGAAATCCAACACCTAAGCAAAAGTCATGTCGCCAAAACTTTATATAAATATATGACCAATTTTCAAGGTAGTTACTTTATTTCTTTCAAGTGCAATTTTATTTGATTTTGAAGTATTTTATTGACATTTTTACAATATCAGAATATCTTGTTACACACTTAATACAGTATATACTACCACATACAGAAAAAGTCCCTAATTAAAAGAAGCACCTGCTTTATATAGTCATGTCTCGTATCCTTCAATGTCGCTATCGTAACTTAACAAATGTAGTATTTCAATAGATACACCTTAAGCATGTAAATAAAACTTTTAATTGGTCAACAATACTTAAAAGCAACATTATTTTAAAACTTTGTTGCTAAAAGTTCTAGATAAATCCCCTAATACTTCAAAGGGTCATGGTTGATGCTACTGTTTACAAAAATCTGAGGTTTGTATACATAATGGCCACCCGGAAATAAGCAAGGAAATCAGGTGAAAGCTTGATAAAACAAAATATAATCTTGGTTAATTGGTCAGTGTTTGTTTTAATTAGATCATATTTGTTTAGACCAATGGGCAGTTTATGTCCAATCGCTGTCTCTATTTTCAGAGATTTTGACATCTTTGATGTAATCAGCGCTCTTTTAAAGATGACAAACATCTTGAGTAAATCTGTCAACAATTTTTGTAAGAATGTTGACAAAAACTTGTAACTATTTGGACAAATGTCTCTTTCTTTTGATCTTTTCAATGTCACTCAATTGTGTGTCAATTTCCACCTGGATGTTAAATTTTTAACATGTTTTCATTAATTTTTGCATAATTTTGGTTAAAACAACAAGTTATTATATATTTATTTGTTTATTTAGATTAAGAAATGGACATAAGGTTTCGAACTTAATCCTTTTAACTTTGGCCATTGTATAAACAAAATTCCAACAAAATTGTTTACAAATGGTAATACCCATTGTTAATTAGAAAAAAATAGACAATTTCTACAGATGTCACAGAAAATTTAGAAAACAGCAATTGTTAGTGTCAGTTTGAAAACAGACCTAGAAGGGACTGGACAGAAAAATATTTATATTTGTGTTATCATTACATTGGATTTTATTTCTGTGATTTTTTTCCCTGTAATATCAGTTTAATTAATTTTATATTCATTTAATTGGATTACATTTATTACTAAAGGTAAGCAAAGCCACTCTAAATATGATTTATTTCAATTATTTTTTATTTCAATATAAATTGAATGTTTGAAGTAAAAAATATATGAAAGTCATTACATTTTGTATTATTGTATACTGTAAATGTATTGAATACATAAAGTTTTGAAATTTTCTATTTTTTAGTGCTTTTATTTTGAAATTCAATTTATGTACATACAAGGATATTTATATATCAAATAGATGCTTGTCTTATGCAGCGCGAGACGGTAGACAGTCATAAAAATTGTCTGAGTTTTTTTTACACGATGACAATTTTACGAGACCTCACTGATAGAAAATCTTATTGATAAGCAAGGTTAAATAGATAATTGATTTAATGAGATGATTGGTCTACCTGTACAAATTTAATTACATGTCTTTCTGTCAAAAACATATGTAATTTTATAAGTCAATTAGAATCTGTGGTTTTTGTAGGAGAAAGTAACTTTAGCAAGTGTGATAGTGAAGGTATGACAGAACTTTAAAACCATCAATGATTTTTTTTTATTTTTATTTGAAATAAAATAAAATGTGAACAAAATTTTTCGAAAATTTGTTAATTTTAAATTTTCTCTAAAAGTTGAGACAAATTCCATAAAAAAACATATAGATATTTTATTAAAGGGCAAGGTTTTTTTTTATAAATTTGTTACCTCTGCAGATAAATCTTTGTCACAAGGACAATATTATTATTTGAATATCAGCGATTTAATATTGTTTTAGTATATTATGTTTAATCTTTTAATCAGTATAAAAAACTATTTTAGATCCATTAATGGTCTGTAGTATAGTCATGTGATCAAAGGTGTTAATTGTTCCTAAATCATTCACACTTAATTAGTCAACTATTAAGGTGATTGGTCAATAATAAATTTTTAATATTGATCAATTTCTGATTTATTACCCTTTATGACTGAGATTTATATTAAATTATGTCAAATTGGTTGATATTCATATAAATCTTGGTCACTTATATTTTTAAATAGACTTTTTAGTCAGTGAAATGGAAATGACTAAAATTAAATTGAAATATTATATAGGAAATTTAATTGCTTACATTTTATGAAACTGTTGCTATGACTGTCTTTGAAGGCTGCCACAAGTGTAGTAAACTGTGAAATCATAAATATTGAAATTTACTTTGTCCAGTTGCAGTGCTGTCATATCTCTCATGTTGTTAATTTGGAATTGGAAAAAAAATTAAATTTACCATAGGGCAAGGGCCTACTTTAAAAACCATTTGTTGTTTATTATTTTTTTCAAAGTGATGTCGACAGCGGGACATATCAAAAGAAAATGATGTTGTTTCCAGTATAACGATCCGATAGCTTTGATGAATGTTAAATATACATAGGAAGAATTGTGTGTCATATTTTTGACATGAAGAGAGACTAATAATTTTCTTTCTTTAAGGAAAATACTTTTCAATATTTTGAAATTGAATTTCACAAATGATTTTGCATCCAAATTAAATCTTTGAGCGAGCATTCAATTACATCAAAAACCTCATGCTAACATCATATTCAATATTCAGAATGATTTAAATGTGCCACTTTCATAAATAGTATACAATCGACTGCGGTCTTTTAAAGTTGGCAATAATTCTGTTAGTTCTTCATCAATAACTTGTTAAACATGACCCAAGTTTTATGGGTAGATTTAAAAGTTAAAGAGGTTTAGAGTATTACCCAATAATATTACTCATACTTGTGTCCAGTTTTAAAATCAAATTATCAAGATTTAAACAAAATATTTTTGTTAGGAACATGTGGATTAATGGAGAATTTCACAAAAGGTATGTTTTGATTTATATAAAATATTTTTTTTGAGAGAAAGGACAAAAATAAACAGCTTGGTAATATATCTTATAAATCATTCTATTATTGTCAAATTATTTTAATCTCTCAATGAACTGGATTAATTTGATATATGGCCATGATTAAAAATTTTAAATTCGGAACATGTTGCCTTCTTTATGTAAATATGCTTTTAACATGTGTTAAATATGTAGTTCCTGGTATTTCAGCTATAAATGTTTTTTTGGGGGGGGAATGGGAGGGGTTTTCTCAGTATGAACAAGAAATTAAGGGTACTGGCGATTTGTCTTCATGAAGACATTTTGGTGCAAAGAAATTTTTTAATATCATACTGTCATTTCAGTTCTAATGTTTGACATTCAAAAATTTTTAGTACCCAATTATTCCTTAAATTTCATAACTTCAAATATGTAATTGATGTTGTATAAATTTGATGTCCAATCAAAATACATATGGCATTAGAATATTTTTATTTCATTTGTTAGAGTTACTTACCAATTCTTTTCTTGTGACTATCATAGAAAGCATAATTAATGGAATTTTGAGTATTGGAGAATGTAAGACTTAATATACATGTACATGAAATTAATTACAATTTAAGAGTTTTTTGGGGTTTACCGGTATTCAAGGTATAAACAAACACCTGAAGGAAGATGATATTAATGAAGACAACATTTTTTTGTTTAAAATGTAAAACTTTTTAGATAAACATGGTATTTTTTCACAAAATGGTACCTGTTTTACTCAGATATCACAATTTAACTTAGAAAATCATACACTGAAATTTATAGGAGTAAAATTTGGAAAAATAAAATTGAATCAGGCTAACTTTATAACAGAGAAAACAAAATCTTTCTTATCAACACTTAATTGTAATACTGGGGAAAAATTATCATTAAATCTTGGTATAAACCCCCAAATTTATCACAGAAAGTTTAGTAAATATCCTCCTAGTAAAAGGGGTTCTTAACAGTAGCTTATGTTAACACCCTACTGATAATTATTAATCAGACGATGATAAGGGCCATAAATATATCACAGGGTCAGAGATGATAGCCCTAATTTAGTTGTCTGTGATTGCATTTAGTACTTATATTATCTTAACCAAGTACTTCAAAGTACTTGACTTGTCTGAGTACGTAAACACCTGAAGAGTTACTGTTCTTGAATTTCAGTAAGTGTGAAAATTGTTGAGAAAAATTCTTTGAGAAAAATATCATACAATTGTTACTATATCTATTTTTGTAATTGAAAGACAATTTGGAATATATTTTGACTGCAATTCTTGAAAGAAAAAAGGGTGAAAAATGAGAATTTGGTATACTCGTAAAAGGAAAATTTTTTTTTTTTACAAATTGAATAAATTTTCTACAAATGAAAGGAAAATGGTAAAAATGAGATAACTCTTTGTAGATTTTTGTATACTTATTAAAGGAAAGGTTTCTTTTTATAAATTGAAATTTTATGCAATGTTCGAAAGGTGAGATAACTCTTTGTAGATTTTTTTAAACTCATAAAAGGAAATGCTTTTTTTAAAAGAAAATGATCAAATTTTTTTTTGCAAAGTTCGAAAGAAAAATGGTGAAAATGATGCAACTTGTACATTTCAGTATTCTCAATACAGGAAATGTTCCTTTTTACAAACTGAATAAATTTTGTTTCTTGTTATAAATTTTTAATTATCTTGTCATATTGATCTAACTAAGTAACAACAGAATGATAGGTAGTGACATTTTTACATACATGGCCACGTCTACATGTGCCTCAAAGCTGACTAGATTAAGTTGTCAAGATCAAAATTTGTAGGATTTAAGATTTTGCTCGTCAAAAATTAATTATAAGATGTGTTTGAAATTACATCCAAACAACAAGATTTAGCTGTCAAAAATAAGTAATGTCCTTGTCACCTGGTCAGAGAAACAGCAATGTTAAGATAATGAGGATTAAATGTACACACAATATTAAGATAGGCCTCCACTTTTGTAGACTTGCTTTAGAGCATTCTTTACAGCAGCCGTATTGTCTTGTAAACTCTGAAATGTATCCAAGGATTGACCTTTACCTCCCTCTCCTTGAAATCCTTACACTTAGTGTAACAGTGGTTCCAAGTACTTTCACCTCTGGAGCATTGGCAGGCAGAATACCACCAAGTAATTCATTCTTTTGAAGAAAAATTGAGTAATTTGTTATATAGATTTATTGTTGAGTTTAACAGTAAGTTGTTTTTTTTATACTCTTGGTTGGAATATGTTGTTTACATTTTGTCTCAGTCTCAGCATTGCAATAGAACCATTTCAGCAAGTATTCAAATCTATTAAAACATATTGGAGTGGAAATGTAATGGGAGTTTCATATTATGAGTATTTCATAAGTTATGTTTACAAAATCATCATTTTCTAATTTCTGAATGTTGTGATTGTATTTTTTTGTGGATGTTTCATGTCTTCTCATTTTGTTGCCATGTCACTGGACTTTGATTTTATGTAACTAATGCATTTTTGTTTCCTTTAGTACTCTATTACTATTGCTTTTTGAAAAAAATCTTACTTTAGGGAGGAAGCAAATATCAGATTGGATTTCTTTTTTAATTGGGTTTGAAAAGTATTTGAATTTGCATGCTGAATGAAGATTACTTCTTCCGTTCAATTTATAATTTGGTAGTTCTTTGGATATTCAAGATACTTCAGGATGTGGCAAATGTTTTATACTGTTGTGCATGTGCAATGCTGAAATAAAACACCATTAGCTTTCCTTAGTTGTAATCTGGTAGTACTTGGAAGAGTTTTGATCAATTAAACGAACCATAAAGACACATCCGTGTATGGATATTGAACACGTTTTTTCTTGCTGTATGCCAAAAATGCGTAAAAAAAAAATCAAAGAGGAATCACTTTCCAGGATACAAGATTATAAATTTACAAGTAAGGTTTTATTGTTTGGCGATTCAATCGAAAACAGTGCCATAATCAAAACTCATTGAAAAAATAATCTGCTAAAGTTTTAATCTGCTTATTGTAATATATTCTCACACAGTTTACAAGCATGGTTAGATTTTGTTGTAAATGTGGTAGGGTACAATGAAATAGATTAAGTTGAATTATCACTAATAATTTCGACACATTATTCAACACTCCAAAATTTAAAAGAAATAAAGCATAATCTTTATCCTGTTACAAAAATTAATTTCAATCAGCTTATAGGTGAAAAATCATTTCTTTTCATCCCTAAGCCACTGCGTATGTGTTCCGGTTAGAATTTTGAACGTTAAAGTTTGATTTTTGAGAGAAAAGGTTTATGATTGGTTATTTGAGCACGCTGCTAACCTATTTGGATCAAATAGTGAAGTTAAAAGACTTGAAAACAAAACTATAGTGTTAACCAAACAAAGGAAATTAAGAGGGGGTCTAAACATAATACGCCCGATAAAATGGATCATTTGAGAATAAGAAAAGAAGTCCTTTCACATTAACAAAACGAAGATCTCTTTTCTGACAATAAATTTGTACTACCTTTACGATTGAGAAATTCTGGACCTATAATTTAATGTTTACGGAGAATAAAAATCAAAATGTCTAAGATGGACGGATTTGTGTGCTGATGGTACAAATTACTGTTGCCCACGGTTGGAGGTTTGAATAATTGTATATGTAGAATTTGGGAGGTGTTATTTTCTGGAGTTTACAAAATTACAACGATGAGTTTGCTTTAGCAGACTTGAAATTCTGACTTGTTATACCTTGTTTGCCAGGCATAATTACCGTGATACAGATTATAGACATTAGCTTTTGACTTAAAGGACTATGCAGAGAGACAGAGTGGCCTTTGTAACCACTTGAGTAATGACTTTTTTATTTGGATTTTATTGAACGACCAACAAATTGTTGGAATAATTTTTGAAAAACAAGTGCTACTTCACAACAATTTTTTATCAGGTAAGCTGACTTGTTATAAGTTTTTGTTTTGATTTTTAAATGTTTAACTAGTATTCTTTGCTTTTTAAAAAAAATTTAATGTGTTAAAATATTTATTCTGTAGATTTTCTGAAGTCCTAAAATTGTAAAAGTGCTTTTTTTTCATCAAATTTTGAGTTTTGTGTGATTGATTGAAGATTTAAAGATTGGTGTAAAATGGACTCAGGCGACATCAAGATGAAGACAGGAATAAAAGCCCTGTCCTTGATAAACTGGAGTTTTCTATGTATCGTGTGCGTTTTTGTCACATGTACATTCACTCCATATCCTTTCATTTTTCCTATGAATTTAAGTAAAGGGGATAGGTTGGTTAGAATATCAAATGACATCAGTTTGATTTATTTTGAGACTTTTTCATACCTTTTTATTTATAAAATAAGGCATAAGACTGGAGACACACTTCTGAATGAATTGTATCTTTTTTTGTCGAATTTGTTATCATATTCTTCTCATCTAACTTGACACCTCTAAAAACAAAAGACTTTTGGTCAATTTCTAACAAGTATCAATGTAGTGTTCAGCATTTTGTTACTAGAAATATATGGTTCTTTTTGTTCTTACCATATTTTTTGTGTTACATCTCAATTTACGAACACAAAATAGAAACAAAAGGTGATAAAGATTCACAAGTGATCAAATGTACCTGTTTATATTGTCGCTCATACCACAACATCAGATTTTGAGGCAAAATAGATTTTCAAATTGATAAAGTGTTGTGAAAAGCCGTGCATAGCGGTTAGGCTTGATCAGCCATTATTTGTTTCTGACTTTTAAGGATGTTTATCTCTGCTTTGTTATCCATGTGATCTTACCCACGATGCTTTGAGCTAAATCCCCCAACTTATGATGTCACATACAGGAAGGGTCTGTAGTATTGTACACAACTAGTTTTGTACTTTGTAACATTTTTCTTGGGACTTATTTACTTTCGCATGAGGTATGTCCGTATTTTTCTTTATTCAAGAAAAGATGTATTTCAAATTATATATATGGAATAGTATGTATACAATTTTAAAAATCAAGAATTAACATATATTAGATAATCCAAGTTATACCCATTTTCAGTAAAAGACATTTTTTCTGAAGAGATCAATTGGAAAGAGGGAGATGCTTGTTTAGCAGCTAAGTGGCATAGACAATAGCAATCTCATGTTCTATTCCATCTAGTACAGAATTTAAAAGTACTATTCCACAGTCTTAAACTTAAGTTTTGTTTTTTGTTATGCATTCTTTAGATATAACACAAGCCTAATCATATTTTAGGTTAAGCGCATTACTAAAATTTGTAGATACATGATGGGCACATGATAAATAATTAGACATATAAAAAAACAATTTTGGTCATTTTTTAATTGTCAACCATCATACAATGAAAATGCAATAAATAACAATTTTATAGTCATTTTGTTTCGTAATAATTTGTATTTTATGATAATTAGCTCTCACCGACCGAACTTCATTTGAATAGAGGGATACTTGCGGATAGTTTAATCATTACCAAGTTGTTTCCTATTTCAGGAATGTCTTTCTATAAGGGGTTTTACTGATGTCAATTTTAATCCCCTGTAATTAATTACTATTGCCTCATTTGAAGGATTCAATCTTTAATGTAGCCATTTGGTCAATGGACAAATCTTTCGATTTCTTTGTACGAGTTTGAAGTGAATGGTAGCATTGAGAAGAAGGAAATTTGTATTGAAATAAATGACCCTCATTTACAATGTATTTATAGGCTGGATAGTTACTTTGTGGATTTGTTTAAGCCAGGTGTGTAAATTTCACTATCCCTGTATTAAGATATCATAGATTGTAGAACACAAGATTTTTTTAATTTCTTGGGCCTATGTTTTCATGTAAATGGCAGTTTTGCTTGGCATTACAGATAGAAAAATAATGATTCAAGATTCTATACCATTCTAACGGCCGGGTGCGTCCCCAGGTGGTGGATAGGAGAATGCCCTGTCTTTGCGGGGTAGTCAGGTCATAATACGGAAAGCCTGACCGCGAACCATTGTAGCCAAACTGTGTGGAGAAACGCCACGCTCCATGCAGTATAAAGACCCCTTCTATATTTCTCTAAAGAGAGCAGACGCACTGGGTGTCGTATAGAAGGCTAAATTTCCTGCCCCCACCCATTTCTCCCCTTTTCCAGTGGCAATCAAAAGTCGTTGCCCCGGTTGTCCCTTCCACCTTTATTTCTTTCTTCTTTTACTTACAATTTGTTTTGAATTGATTAACTTGTTCTCGTCCTGATATAGCTGAAATATTGCTCATTGGACGTTGAACTCTAACTAATCAATCAATCAACCATTCTAACGCATCATAAGCAACTGAAATTCATACTAATTTTCCTGTATTTGGGTGGTAGCAATGTTATATCCCAATTAAGTCATCAACCTAGGAAAATCTGTGCTGTATTTTATATTGTATCCTTACGGTTAGCAATGGTGCATAAGAAGGTTACTGTAAAAATGACTAGATTAACATAATTTATCACATTTCGATACTTAAAAACAACAAAAGCATGTATTTAAAACAGCAGAAATCTGTATATGTTTATCTAGACTGATCTAGGTCTTGATTTTAAAGTATAATGCTAACAAACTTTGGTTTAAGTTTCACCATAAATAATGAAATTTAATATACCTTTACCAGATAAAATTTCTGCTGTACTGTAGCCTGTACCCCCTGCTTAAGGCGATATGTGTAGGTCATTTTGTATTCCATTTCAATTAATTACATGTGCTCATTTTGAAAGTGTAGTTTAAGACTCTTTCATTTTCATACATTCATTTAAGTTTAGACTTAAAAAAAATTTTGGATTAAATATTTTAAAAGCGACACTGAATGGATGGGCAGACTGACAAACAATGTACCCACGACTACTCTTCAGGGCATTAAAGACTGTTTCTCTTAAGAAGATGACAAACAAATTGAGTGCAGGAAATTTTTGTTTTTGTTTTTTTGTATATAGGGAGGAGGGGGAGCATGGGTGGTTTCATAATAATTCAGTAGTCCTTTTTTATGACCTATCCATTTGACTAGAGAATATAAACATGAAGATTTGTGTAGAGTCTTTCTGGTCATCACCCTTTCTTTGTATACTAAGACAGCCACTCTTTGATCAGAATACATATCCAAATGTTTACTAACATACAACCAAACAGAAAGATAATCGTAGCTTAATGTGCGATTTAATTTTAATTATGATGTCAGTTTGACTTAGCCACTGTTTCTACGCTGTATCATAAACGGATTTAAATACTTTATTTTAGATAAAGCTCTCAGAAACACAAATTTCCGATATGCCTAATGTAAATGAAATGAAAATATTCGATGTTAGTAACACAAGCTTCTTAATGATTAAGTCATTTTTAGGAGGGACTTACTTCGGGAAAAATACGATAGTCATTGTGAGATATAGTTTTGTTTGTTCATAAACTGCAATGAAAAAACCAATGGCCATAATTGTCAAAAGCAAATGACAAGATTTTCATTGTTTAAAACTTTAATTGTTTCATAACTTGTTTAAAAAAAGCTTCCAATTTCGTTACTCGAAGGATGCTGCTGATAGCAACAGAGGTATTCTGTGAAGAGTGAAGACCTAACAGAAGGTTGAATTAAAATATTGTCTGTCCATTGGANGTAGCTCTTACCGTTTCCGAGCTATGAGGGGCCAAAGGGGGCCAAAATCATAAATTTACAGATAACCTAAAATTTTTATTTTTCATAGGATTTCGATGGGATTTTTTTCTTTGGATTCCTCTTCAGTAGTATGTCAACAGATTTTGCGTAGCTCTTACCGTTTCTGAGCTATAAAAGGTCAAAGAGGAATCATAAGGAGTCATTAGGGCTAATTTTTATTTTCCCTAGTTTGTGTCCAGCTAATTACTGGGTCAATCTCCTTGTTGCATCCTTCTAATTATTGTGTCAAGCTCTTTCGTTTGTCCATACTCGCTTTAAATTACACTTTTTCAAATTTCAGTGGACGACATGCTGCGGTCGTATCATGCTGCGCTCGGCGTAGCCCTTTATTTTTATTTGGGGGGGAGCATGGGTGGTTTCATAATTCAGTAGTCCTTTTTTATGACCTATCCATTTGACTAGAGAATATAAACATGAAGATTTGTGTAGAGTCTTTCTGGTCATCACCTTTTCTTTGTATACTAAGACAGCCACTCTTTGATCCGAATACATATCCAAATGTTTACAAACATAAAACCAAACAGAAAGATAATCGTAGCTTAATGTGCGATTTGATTTTAATTTTGATGTCAGTTTGACTTAGCCACTGTTTCTACGCTGTATCATGAACGGATTTAAATACTTTATTTTAGATAAAGCTCTCAGAAACACAAATTTCCGATATGCCTAATGTAAATGAAATGAAAATATTCGGATGTTAGTAACACAAGCTTCTTAATGATTAAGTCATTTTTAGGAGGGACTTGCTTCGGGACAAATACAATAGTCATTGTGAGATATAGTTTTGTTTGTTCATAAACTGCAATGAAAAAACCAATGGCCATAATTGTCAAAAGCAAATGACAAGATTTTCATTGTTTAAAACTTTAATTGTTTCATAACTTGTTTAAAAAAAGCTTCCAATTTCGTTACTCGAAGGATGCTGCTGATAGCAACAGAGGTATTCTGTGAAGAGTGAAGACCTAACAGAAGGTTGAATTAAAATATTGTCTGTCCATTGGATGGAACAATTATGTTATGATAAAGCTATGACATGTAGGCCTCAGTTTTACAAATGTTGAGAAAATATTATAAGTGATGTTTTGGTTACAATTTATCATGAAAATGCAATATTTCAATGTTGATATACCTGTATTATAAATATATGTCAGTGTATAGTGTTGTTCTCTATAACAAATTGGACAGGTCGTGCTTTAAACTTGACTTCGAGAACTGTTAAAGAACATCAAATATGAAAGTATTCAGTGTTTGTTAATCTTGAAGTGGAAATATATTTTTTCCGTGTGGTCTAAATTTTACCGTATCATGTCATCAATTTCGTTTCAAGGAGAAATAAACGTGGATTGATACTGAAATGTCAAAATAAAACATCAATACAGGTAAAGAAAAATCGGAAACTCCACTTGACATCCGGCTTAAAAAGTAAAGTTTGTACCCTAAGGATTGATGTGTTGTCCTTCTTCAAGATATAGGAATTTTAATGATGACTTTGTAAAAGAAATCTGCCTTAATGGAGCCAAAATTAAAAAAAAAAATATTGTGTAATGATGATTTAAACAAAACAAAAATAAAAAATTTCATTCACGCTGTTTTTAGTGGAAGTAATGTCTTAAATAAATTAATTTTCAGTTTATAATCATATCTTTTTCTATGAAGTCAATTAGACCACAGTTCAGCTTGATTGAAAAAAATATAAGGGAATTAGACATGGCGTCAAAATATCATACTGAATAATTGCTGAATTTTGTACAAGGCGATATTTTACACATAATTTTTCACTTCTGGAACAAATTTATTCAAAAAGCATACAACTGTTTATGACTTCCAGCTACAAAATTCGTTGAAATAATATATGATTTTTCTTCTTTTAGTCATTCATGATACAATTATGCAAATTAAGTCAGTGTACAAAATACAAATTAGATTTTTATATCTGGAACATTAATCTGGCGTTGTCATCACCTATTGTCGTAATTAAATGCAGTATATTTTATCATCTATAATCATTAACCTTTTGTCAGTTTTAAATGTGTGTGTCTAGAAGCTCATTAAGTTAACGAACTCATTTAACAATTTGAAGGTGGGTTTTCTGATTGCCTGAAATATAGGATGTTATGTTTTATAGTATGTGTCATTCATTATAAACTTTTTGAAAGAAATTGTCAACAAAGAGCATGCTTGTAAGTACTAAAATTGTACGTACTGTATTTATACAATTTTGTAAGGTTTGATTTTTGTTTTTTAGCAAAAACTGTAACTAAAATTACATAATAAAAGATAGAATCTACGTCAAAAGTATTTTTACTTCCATTTATCATGTTTATACATTTGAATTTGCATTTGATTTTTCAAATAAACTCCAACTTAAACTTCTTAAAACACATGTAATCCTCAAAGAGGATTTGAATGCCTGTTACTGTTAACCATGAAACAGCCTTTTTCTGCTACCGTTAATGTCTTAATCATCAAATTTTTACCATTAGCCAAAAATGCTAAAGTGATTCATGAAAGGGCTTAAAATGTCCTACCATTAACATCATATGACTGAAATTTTTACCATTAAATGTCAAAAGGGTACCCCCATTCACACCCTCAAAGAGCTACCATTTGTCCATCTTTGACTTCTGATTGGGTGTCAGTACATATAAACTATTTTTTTATGCACATATTAATGCCATCAGACATACTAGTATTTTTTTCATCCTGTTCAGCTTAAAAAAACAATATTTTTAAAGGGTAAAAGGATTACCATTTTTCACTTGGTATCTTTAATTGGTAAAAATTATTAATGTCATGAGAAAAAATATTGTAACATCTTCAGCACTTTTCTCCTATCATTTGTTTGCATTAGTGTTAAATGTGATTATATTTTATACTGTGGTGTCGGCATCAGGGTAATTAAATTGTGTTGGTTTATTTACGTAATAATTTGGATGTGGAATAAACTAACATTGTTTGAAACATAAAATACAAAGACATTGCTGTTTTATACGGTATAAATTGTTGTTTATAAATATTATTCATCTTGTATGATGAAATCTTTATACATGGCAATTATTTCTATTACAATGCATACAATTATAATTTTAACAATTTTTTTTTTTGATGAAATGGATATATCTGACGCCACTTTATGCCAGAACAAATAAATGAAACTGTCACAAGTAAATTTTGTCTCTCAAAAGTTCGATACTTTTATTTGTTAGTATTTGTCATTGAAGTTTTTTATTGACTTTGGATCGTCCCCCTTCATGAAGTGTTTACGTTCGCTATTATGTGTCTATGGATCTCTCACGCAGAGCTCTAAAATAAATTATAACAACCATTTACTTGTTTTATATTTGAACAAGTTGAGCAAATTTCTTGTTCAAATTTTCAGTTCCTGTTTGAAAATAAAAAAAATTAGTTCTCTTCTATAATGAACCTGTTTTTGTAAAGTCGATATTTGTATTCAATTAATACAAAAATATGAAAAAGACAAGGCTTAACATTTTGCACCTAATGAACAAGACTTCATCAAAGAAAGTAACAAATTGAAATTTACACGGCAAATTTGCACAGTATTTTTTATCTTTAATTGTATTTGAGGATTAAGGAGCACCTGTATGATTCATACGTGTACATGTATGTTTCTCAGTACTTGTACATCTTAGCACCCACAAGTTACGACAATTTATAAATTGTGGAAGAATAAAGTTGTAATATTTCTGTCAATGATCGTAACTAATTTCAATTAATATCAGCGTGCTTCAAAGTTGATAAAACTCTGATGGTATCAACCCAAATATGTTATGACTAACAGAAGTGTTGATTTGATTGAAAATGAAAACTGAATACAATTTCATCGCGTCAAAATTTGTGATAAGACAGAACAAAAGACCCTCAATATGGAAGTCAATAATTTCTATGGATCTGTTGTTCTCCATAGGAGAGTGGTTTTAACACGGATACAAAATATTATGATAGGACTGTATTATTTTTTATTCTTGGAGTTTTGTCTCAACACCCATTATATAAATGTCTTTGGTAATCTGGTAAAGTACACACAGCTTAAGGCATTTCAAAAACTTAAAAAGAAGGCCATCTTTATGGAAAAGAGTGCAAAGATTAACAATTATAATTGGGACCCCATAAAAGTGGGACTAAAGTTAGAGTGTTAGTTAAAACTTTGTTGCAGGATATACATCTGTGAGTTTGTAGATCATTGACAAAATTACGATTTTCAATATGCAAATTTTTGTTACCATGTTTTATCAATTGGTTATAACTTTATTTAATTGCTTTGATCATTAGTTTTTTTTATTATTTCAGATTTCGATGTAGTTGAGGTACTTACTAAAGGATAGGCAAAGGCTACAGAAATATGGGAATTGTGCATTCATAACAAAGATTAACGATTTAGCTGCAAAATGGCTGATATTAATTGCATTTCAATAACTGTCCTGTTACTTGCAGTAACCAGCTGTTTGGCTCAAAACATAACATTCGTTCTGCAAGAAGATCTGCCAAGTGGAACTCTGATTGGAAACATCTTCAACGAATCAAAATTAGCAGAAAATAATGCAATCGATGGAATTACTTTTGACTTTTTTGAAATAAACAAAGAACACAAGTCACTTTTTCGCCTTGATGCAGTCACCAGTAATCTGTACACTAATACAAGTATTGATAGAGAACGGGATGGAATTTGCTTATATTTAACTGATTGCTATTTCGATTTCAAAGTTCTTGCTCACAAAACTGGTTTGTTTAAGATTATATCTGTTCGAGTCAATATTACAGATTTGAATGACAATGATCCTTATTTTGAAAAAAGGGAATTGGTTCTGAATTTGTCTGAATCTACACCTCAGTTTACAAAGGTTCCAGTACCAAGTGCTAATGATCTCGACAAAGGGAAAGATAATGGCGTGAAAAGTTACGCATTGATTAACACTGGAAAGGACCCAAGTGATTTTAGGCTTGTCGAAGAATCTACCAATGGCAGGTTAGAATTATCCCTGTCAGTCGAAAATGGTTTAGATCGAGAAAGAACGGCAGCTTATGTTCTCTACCTGAAAGCAATGGATGGTGGGGACCCAGTAAGAACTGGTACACTGACTATAAAAATAAATGTGTTAGACGAAAATGATAATAAACCTATTTTCAAACAACCACTTGCAGATGTGGATATTGATGAAACTTCCAAGGCAGGAACGCTTGTTAAGCAATTTACAGCTACTGATGCTGATGAAGGCAAAAATGGTGAAGTTTTTTATCGGTTAAAAAGTTTTCAACCTAAAGAAATAAATGAATCATTTACTATAGATAATACAGGGAGACTAACTTTGGTTAAGAAACTGGAATATGAGCAAGGTAAAGTGTATACTGTCCATGTTGAAGCAGTCGACAAAGGAAGTATACCTACAAGTGCAGAAGCAACTGTAAATGTGCATGTTCAAGACAGCGGAAATAATGCACCTGTTATCTCTGTCAATTACTTGTCAAATCCAAGAGTAGGGGACGCTGTTCTTATCAGTGAAAGTTCAGAAATAAATACACTAGTGGCTGTAATTAAAGTCAAGGACACCGATACAGGAAACAATGGTGAAGTGACTTGTTTAACATACAGTACGTATTTTGGGTTGTCTGCAACAGTATCAGCAACAGACTATAAACTATTTGTACAACATAAACTTGATCGGGAAAAAATGGAATCGCATAATGTTACAGTTACGTGTAAAGATAAAGGACAACCCCAAATGGATGATTCTGTTCATTTTATAATTATTCTACAGGATGAAAATGATAGCCAACCACGCTTTACAAGCTACGTTTATCGTGATATAAAACTACAGGAAAATTTAAACGTAGGTTATCATTTTTTTACTGTTAATGCAACAGACGATGATACAGGAAATAACAGCAAAATAACATATGAAATTTTCCCTGACAATGACCCACGATTCGTCATCAATCCTGAGAATGGGGAAATCAGAACTAATACAATATTCGACAGAGAAAATACAGCTCAAGTGGTATTTGAAGTTCAGGCTAAAGATAATGGTGTACCACAAATGTCATCTAAAGCATCTGTTATTGTAGATATTATTGATGTCAATGATAATGCACCAGAATTTACTAAAATGATGTTCGATTTCCAAGTCCAAGAAGGATTGCCGATTGGAACGCCTGTAGATTCAGTATCTGCCATTGATAAAGATGAGGGAATTAATAGAGAAATAATTTTTGCACTTGATCCAAAATTTAATGCTTCCTCATTACCGTTCAATGTTTCACCAGCTGGAGAAATCAGAACTAGTGGAGAACTTGACCGTGAGAAGTTCAGCCATTATAACTTCCCTGTTATTGCAGCTGATAAAGGTACTCCTCAGCTAACCAGTACTGTACAAGTCAGAATCAAGGTGATCGATAAAAATGACAATAAACCTGTATTTACATTCCCGAAAACTGATAATAATACTATAACTGTACCAAATACACTGCGTGATGAGTCAATTATAGCAACGATCCAGGCTTACGATTTAGATTCAGACGAAAATGGGAATATTAACTTTTTCATTTTATCAGGAAACACTGAGAATGCATTTTATCTGAACCCAACCACTGGTAGTCTTCATATTAAAATTAATGCAATTGCTAATACAAGGGGAGATAAATATTATAAACTAAAAATAGAGGCTCGAGATAGAGGCTCTCCTTCACAGAACACAAGCACTGATTTAAACATAGTTGTTCAGCATATGAATGTATCCACACTTCCGTCAGCAGAAAGTAAGGAATATATTCTTATATCAGTATCCATCGTATGTGTGACATTTGTCTGTGCCGTAGGCCTCATTGCCGTCATCTGCTTCCTGCGAAGGAAGAACATTGCTTGTGGCAAAAATGACCAATATTTAGATAATCGACCACCTCAGTATGATCAAGTACAACCTGGAAGAAATAACTATCCATACTCTGTTCAAAATGAGAAAAATAAACAACGAGTGAAGTTTTCTGAACCTGGTACAACGTTTACTAAACAACAAATGATGGATAACCTTACACTGGTAAGAATTAGTGATAGATATGATATAGAAAGTCAAGGTTTCAATTTTAAAAGAGATAGGGAACATTGATGTCAATGAGTACCAGTCAAAAACTATATACCCTCTGCAACTTAGTTGCATGGGGTATAAATATGCATATAGTATGATTTTCCATCCTGTTTTATGTAACCGATTGATTGATGAAATGATTAATGAAATGAACCATTTATTCAAAATGGCAAATCCTTGAAATTACATGAAACCATGAATAGACTAATACTTCATTATTATTTCCACCAATTTTGAGACTACTCTGACATAGGAAAATTGGACATGACCATCTTCCGCTTGCTCTGTACAATCCCTCTAAATATGGTGTCTATGTTGGTACAGTGTCACTTATTAGTTATGTGATAAAATTCCTTGAAAAAAAACTTTCTTTGGGTGATCTGTAGGCGGCCATTGGTAAGTCTTAATTGTCTGCCCCTGCCTTGTATATCCTTTAGTTGTTCGGATTTGTTAAAGGCTGTATTCCCTACCCCTGTTCTTTATTTAGGCTAATTCCATTCCATCTATTTCTTTCTGTGGTTCTTCAAAATTTTCCATTTAATGACATTTTGCCCATGCAAAAATATTGCCTGTAAGTCAAGTTTTAGCAATAATTGATCAGGCAATCTTTGAACAATTGCATCAGATCAACACAGCTTCCATGTTTTTTTCTTGGGAATTCAGGATTGTAAAACAAATATGCTTCAGACAATATTTGTCATATACTGCAAAATACAGTAATGCCTGAATATCGGTATTATTAGTATGAACTGTAATATTTTACTAAGGTAACAAAACTAACTTTATATTATTAAAAACTCTTTTAAAAATTTCCAGAATATAAAATTTGTTCGTTAATGAAAACAAAGTATCAACTTTTAATAACATCCAATAGGGTGAATATAAAAATAATTAAGGTGACTTAAAAAGTCTTAATTTTATACTTCAATCAGATAAATTTGACATAAAAATTCTTTTGACATTAGTATAACTAGTATACAGGGATATATATATATATTTGATTACACATTTACCAAAGTCTCTCGGTGCACATTAATCCCTAATCAGATGATTTAAAATCATTGCTATAAGGTCATATATTTGACCTGACCTTTTTTGTAATTGGTTAATGATTAGTTTATAATTAATCTTAATGTTGTACAAAAATGGTTCTATTTGCTTTCTAGATTTGTTGCAATAAGTTTGCCAACTCTTTAACATTCGGAAATACTTATTCTGTTTATACCTAAGGTCTTAAAAAAATTTACAGCACGTTTTGGTATATATTTTTACCCCTCCTGCATGGGTCGTGGCATGTTTTGTGGATGTGTATCAGGTTTAGTTAGTTTCTATAGGTGTGAAACATAACACATATACAGATCAGATCCCTATGAACGATTACCGAAACGTAACAAACAAAGCCCTTGATTACAGTGATAACGTCTATTATGACTAGGTTTCCTGTGTTGTAAACTTGGAAATCCACTCCTTCACGGTGGGGTCTTTAATTCTGTATTTTTAAATAAAGGCGTTAAATAAATTTAGACCACAAAGTTACATGTAGTGTCGTAACATTTGGATTGTATCTAAAGTATCCTTTCGTCCCTATGTAATCATGTGGCTATCTCAGTATTATTCTATAGGTAATGAGTACATCCTACGATATGAACCAATACATTGTTAATCCTTTTGTTAATTGGTACACGTTTCTTCATTTTGTTGAGGATGAGGAAGAAACTATAATTGAGATGAAATGTTTTGACATTGGTTCATTTAATATTCTCAGTCAAGTGCAGTAATGTTCTCGATTAATGAAATTTGTAAGAAAAAGTCTTCAAGTCTTAATATAGCCCGACCTGTTTGTTGCTGAGAAATACTGTCAAATTAATTTTGACTTTTGCAATACAGGGACCTTTTTCATCAAGAAATCTATGAACCAAATTATAAAATAAGTTATTGTTAACTCGATATTTTGGCAAATTCTGGAAATGAAAGCCAGCTTGTCAGCACTGAAGGCATATTGCCGCATACATATAAGACGTTCATACTTCCAGATCATATCTTTACTTTAATTTTTCATGAAAATTAGCATTTTAAAGTGAGAAACAAAACTTTTTGACCACAAATCAGCCTGTAAGGCAAAAAACATATGCTCCTGGTAGTGTATATAAGTATATAGATATAGATCTGTAGTCTTATTTACATTTTTGTTTGCTAGGGGTATAGTTATATTGAAATAATAGAGATGTCTAAATTTATTATTATAATGTGTTTGTCGAATGCTAATGAGATGATGGAAAATTTTGGCATATTTATGTGAATTTATTATCATAATTTAAATATTATAGTACCAGGCATTTTAGATCATATGTAACTTCGGTATTTAGTTATTTAAGTTATTAACTGAGGCAATTTTATTGTTTGTTTTCTTTACACAATACCACAAAGAACATAAGCACACACTTGTAAGCATGAGTCCGAAATATACAATAAATGAAAAATCTTAGAATGATTTCATCAGCCGAAAATTTTTACAGGCATATGACGAACTAACTATTTTACAGTCAAGTCTTTTTAAAATCTCTTTCGTGTCACATAAAATCCATAGTAATAATTTATAAATTGTTTTAGATATGATATACAAGATGTACCGATTTTGTATATTATTCATAATCATATCTTGATCTTTCCCATAAAGGAAACAATGTTTTGTTACATTAAATCACCACAAACAATGTTCAGAATCCGATGACGGAACATAAAACCTACGACTCATTGTCCGACATCACGATGTTTGAAAAGCTCCATTGACATACGTCCTTGTAAACCAATAACTTCATCAGCCAAGTTTTGTCAACAGAAGTTTTATTTAATTTTATCTTTTCCAAGCATCTTTTTTGTTGCTTTGTTTTACAAGTTTCTTTTGTTTTTAAAAATATGCAGAATGAGATGGAACTTGATGATAAACGTAATTCAATTCTATTCATGTTACTTACAAACACTTTTAATGTTTTATAAGCTTTCTATAGACTCAGTGGTAAGGAATATGAAAATAAGGATCTATTTTCCACTCAAATAAAAGATTCATTATCACTTAATTGCTTTCTTTTTAAAAAAGTATTTATTTAGTTGCAATAGGTTTTTGTACATGTTTCATGTTCTAAACGACCAGTTTAAGATGTACTGATTCTGAGGTGTAGATCATACAGATTGTGGTTTTGTCACTTGAAAGAATGTTGTTTTAAATCTGGAATTTCTGTGAAAATATCTTTTCGTTGTACTTTCTGTTTTTAGGATTACATGAACTGAATGCCTTATTTTCAGTATTTGAAGAGTTTGTTAAAGTGTAAAAAATTAAGCTATTCCAATTTAGACAAAGAGTAAATCTGTCTCGTGTACATTTTCTCAAAATCCCTTCATTTAGTTTTGTGCATGCTTACTTTTTTCAATTCATAACTCCATCGGTTGTTTGATTATCTCCCTTTTTCTACCCCTGATGTGTTATTACTCATAAAATCTGATATATCATGATCACTATTATAGGAGCCAAGTACAGTTATTTAACAGAAAACATGTCTTCAATACTAAGTTTTAATACAAAAAAATACCAGTCATCCTTAAGAATGGCACATTACTGTATCACGCCCCTGTAAACAAACTACAAAAGTCTCTCCTCTATAGTTTGTTTTAAACTAAGGAGCATCTCCATCTTGCAAAGTTCTGTCCTTAGCTGATTTGGCTTTTCATTTAGATCTGAGTGGTCAGTTTTCATACACATTTCAGTCTACTGTCCTCCAAAAGTTTTCATTTGATTTTCTCTGTGGAGACAAAAGTTGTCGAAATGGACTTCTGCAGAAAACAGTAATTTTTGTACTAAGTTATTCATAGTGCAAGACAATCCAGTTAGTTCCCATAATGTCTATAATTGACCACTATCTCCTAAGCAAACAAGTTTAAGCTGTGTGTTTATTTTATTTGATAACAATTTTATCAGTAGTGTCCATTTCTTAAAACAAATAGGAAGGTGGATAAACAATTGTTTGTTTGTTAGGAAATTGAATTATAATGGACTTAAAATTGATAAATATTATTATCCGTAGATAACAATACAATATTTAATTAAAATTTTTGTAGAGATATATTTGATGTGGAATCAAAATTTTCAGTATCCAAGCATCAGATTTAATTTAGGTTAGAGAAACTTTTCTTTCGTCACTTTGTGATTTTTTTTTCTATATTTTTACTTTTTTTATTGTCTTTGGATAAAAAGACTTGCAATCATCCTGTTTTACCACCATTCATCTGTCATGTAGTGAAATGTTTTGTGGGCATCATATGTGTCTTACAGACACACATATCATTTCTTTAAGACTCTGCAACCTTTATAAACCTTATAAGGGGCACTCAATTCTCTACTTTCTGGTTTTTCATTAAAAAAAAAATAATAAAAAAATAAATAATAAAAAAAAAGAGAAAAAAACATAACCAGTATTTTGAGTAATTTGGGTATCATATCAATTTAGAGATTTTATTATTTATGTATTAGATGTAAAATCAAGTCTTAATTGTTTGTGTCATTTTCTTTTTCAGACAAAGAAAGATTCCCCTAGAAAAGAGAAAGATGATCATAATTATAACTTTGATAGACAGGTAGGCTTTATTTTTGAAGAATTTGGAAAGGGAAGTAAATCTTGCAGTGGAGAGAAAGAGATAATCTTGATAAATTTTAGTAAAAATCAAAAATATCTGTAGAAAACTTCTGAAGGTCATTATCTGTTTTCATTGGTCTCTTGGGTGTTAGTTCTATCCAAGTTTGGTTGTATTTTTAAGGATTTGTAAAGAAATAAATCAGATACATAAAATCTCCAATATACATATAAATTTACAAGTAATCATTTGTTGTTAAGTATTATAAAATTGATTGCCAAAGTTGTATGATTTCATTCACGTAGATCCTATTTTTCAAGTAGAACATGATTTTCCCGTCACCTGTACTCTGCTGACCTCATATTAGATTTTCATATTTTCATGCTTTTCTCTGCCTGATTAGACACATCAAAAACACAATTTTGTATGTCCAGTAATTTTGATACACATAAAATTCAATTGATTTTTAGTTTACAATAAGGGTTTATTTGTGTAAATAAATTTAATCCGAAATTGATTCAGTAACTGAGCCAGATGTTAATATTAATAATACTTGGACTTCTCTTGGAGATTTTTATTATTTGAAAATTTGAATCCACACCATTTTGGCCATGGAAATTTAATCTGCATCTTATGGACATTGTCTCCACCTTCTTTATTAAAATTAGAGTTTAATAAAGTTTTTCTTTGGGAACTTTAACTTCATAATCTCAGTATTATAAAAAAGTATTGGAAAGGAGTTCATTTATTTCATTTGTCAATATTTATGCATCTTTTAAGAATGTCTGTACTAGATATAAGTTGAGGGCATGACTATCTACACAAACGCTGCAAATTCTGTGTTTTGTTTTTTCATTTAGATCTTCTAGGCATTGACAAAAATTTTTAATTCATTATAATGATATGCTATGTTGATTTCCATAACATTTTAATTTATAGAATTATTTTACATAACCTTTGTCACACTAAGAATCATTTTTAAAGGGATTTTCTATATCTAATTGCTATAAAGCAAGCAAAAATGGGATCTGATAGCAGTAAACGGACATATATTTTGTTTTTGCTAAACCTATCAGAAGAAAATGGACAATCCATGTCAACTGAAAAATATTGTTACAAATTTAGACAATTGTAAAAATGAGAAGAAAACAATAATGAATTTGAATTTCATTTCAAATGTTGCCAGAAGTTAGATGTCAAAATAGCCATCAAACAATAGCCGACACCACTTACTGTAGGTTGTAATGGACACAGAATGTTATCAGGCTTTTAATCTCTGTCTCTGTTTTTGTACAAAAAGTATAGGGGTCAAAGTGTCAGATAAATGGAATTTTAAAGTGTAAATATTGAAACTTATTTTACACTCTTGTGAAGAATTTACGGACAAATATTTGACTAAATTTAATATTTTGTCCACAAAGTCTAAAATCAAAAAGCTTACATTTGTTTCTATTTTTTCAATGTTAAAAATGGTATTTTTATGACATCACAGTAAATCAATAGAATGTTTGTTAGTCATACTGAAGGTCTGGTCCACAGAAGCATCTTGCTGATTTGCACTGAACTGCTTTTTTATAAAGAAGATATTATGAAAAGTCAATAAATACAAGTTTTTATCTATCCCTACACATTCTGACAACTGCCATATTATTGTTATAGTGATTGTCGTGGATTATGTACGATACCAGTTAACCAGTGCAAGATTGGTTTTGAAAATTAGTGTAAAATTAAACATTTTAATTCCCAAATGAGAAGGAAGAAGTACAAATATGATCATGTAGAGATTTGGTTTATAGTACATTTTCACAAGCACCACATATTCTATAGCATATTTTTTTCGGATATCTGATAGAACAATATGTTTTTGTAGAAAGGAAATGATGCGCGTCAGAAAATTGATTTCTTATAATATCTCCTAATCTTTTTCCTTTCACATCATCACATTTTCTCAAATATATTCATTTCATGGTACTGAAATCTATTCATGCTACAGAAATAATCATGTTAGCTTCGAATATCATTTCATACTCCAAAAGGATTCAATACTGACAACGAACGATGCATGAAAAAAATACTGTGAAGGAAATTCAAAATGTCATATCACTTCTGTGTTTTAGTCAGCAGGTGGCACAGAACATAGGTACAAGATCTGCTGAGAAGCTGTTTCTCAATTCATTATTATACAAATTCGAAAAAAAATATTTTCAGATTTGGTATGGAAGGCTTTACTGTTTACTTTTAGCTATAAAATATTAATTGATTTCCGAACAAAAGTGTTTATACATTATTCACTGAAGTGCAGCAAAACAATCAATAATTATTTGCATAAATTATATTTGAAATATGATACTAGTTTTTTTTCACAATATAAAAGAGATCAAAACTGTTGATAAAAAGAATGATATTGCAAAATCTATTAATTAAAAATATTAATAATTATAAAAGTAATTTTTCAAACTTTCCATGAAAAGAAAGGTAAATACATGAGACACAAGTTTTTGTATCTATAAGTATTACAACCAATGTGGGTTCTTCTATGTTTTTGAAATGTTCTGATCGATGATGAAATATTTTCTCAGACAGTCTATTTAAAGCCTATCACAATAGTAAAATCAGTTTCAAAAGTAGTGATGAAAATTTTCATTAAATGAATTCAAAGTCAAATTTTGAAATACGTTTTACTGAAAAACACTATGCTCATGAATAGTGTATATTCTTTATCATGAATTTTCTGTTTTGCATGTTGACATTTCCATTTGGATGCACACAGAAAGGAATGAAGTAAATATCAGGGTTACAAATTTATGGGGTTTGACAAATTATGACTCATCTGACCAGATAGAATCCTAGAATTATAATGAAAGCTATTGAACACCTAATGGAGAACAACTAATCTAAAGGCTGAAAAATAAATGTAAGAACAGCACCTTTAATTTTGGAGATACTCCCTAGATTTGCAAAAATCCTTAAAAGGTGGTCCAGAATGATGTTATTAATCATGGTATTTCATTCAGTTCAAATTATCCACAGTTCTCCAGTCCAAATTCTAGGTACTAATTTGCCATAGTGTATGTGTTTCTAAATAGTTTGAACACCTGAATTATTTTGATTTTTACAGATGAAGCCTCCAGAGGAAAGTGAAACGTCCAGTAAAACTGACAGTGGACATGGTAGTGAAGAAGATTTTCACCATCCAATAGGTAAACAGATATTATTGATATATAGCTTATCCTTTATAGTGTTCTAACAAAGTCAGATATTTATAAAGCTGAAGCAGGTTTCCTGACAATACAATGGAATTCACCTTCCTGCTTTTCCTGATTGTTGTTGCTGCTGCACTATCAGGTAACTTGTGGGAAAAGTTGTATTTCACCCATGTTCAAAAATGGTTCCTGGTGCGTGGTTTTTCCCGGTATCATGACGTCACAGAACAAAACCTGATAATGCAGTGCTTACACCAGATGGGACAAAATATGGATTGTGCATCCCATTATATTTTGAATATTTTATCTGTTTTCGCATTCAAGTTAAAGTTGAAATATCAAAAAAGTTGCAATTCATACTCCTGAAATTGCCAATTGAAATTTAGGGAACAAACAATCCCAGGATCTGGAAGGAGGTTCATTGCACTTGTGTTTTAGATTTTTCTGAAATAAAAATATTTTTCAATACAAAATGTACTAATATTTCACTGTAAACCAATACATTGTCATGTGTGATTTATGTTTGATTTATTCATTAGAAAGAAAGCATCATAAAACATATTGATAAGTTAATCCAAAAATGTCCAAATATAAAGATTACCATGAATGATGAACTTAAATTGCAATTGATTGAAGTAAATTTTAGCAAAATTTAGTTTGTTCCAGTGATACATTTACAATTTTCTGAATTGAAGGGATCAGACAAGGCAAAGCTTCATTTTTAACCCAGATATAAGCACTGTAATATTATGCTTAAATCAAAGCCATGTTATAAAGCATAGTTATGATGAAGACAACAGTAGAATGATGGAATAGGCAAAAATGTACAGAGATGATATGTCTTTTGTATTTGATTGGATATAATTGAGTACTGTGAAATGTGAAGAGATGTAGAGTAAATTTTGTTCAGACAACAACTGGTAAGGGCTGTTCCAGAAATGTTGGTGTGGGACCCTTTGAAGGCACTTCATATAAATTGCTGTGGGTGGTTGTGTTTTCTTCCTCCTTTTGTATTGTACATATGGGGAAGAATTCTATGGGTGGAGGGGGTCAATAAAAAGTGCCTTCAAACCCCCCCATGTCAATTTTTCTGGAACAGCCCTAATTCACCCTACCATATGTAGAAGCACAAAATTAAAAAAAAAATTTCGCTAATACTGCCCCTGATTGATATCTATATATGATTTTTTTCAGATACTAGTAAGCCAGTCCAGCAGTTTTCTGTCAGCCAAACAGCTCCTACATATAGCAATAGTTCTGGGATATATGTACTGCTATCAGATAAACCCAATAATACTGACATTCCACGGACCAGTAAATATTTAGACGATAGCTGCCTTACAGCAAGCTTGAATTCCATGTGGTCGGATGCAAATCCTTCATCAAGTAGACATCCTAGTCATTCACAGACAACAACACACAATCCTACGTGGACACATGACTTAAAATTAAATTTTCAAAATAATTCACCTTTTTATATGGCGCTGGGAAGCATACATAGTCGAGATGACGATGGTAGTACGACAACGTCTGGAAGCTATACAATAAATCCAGATGAATTAGATGAAGATTTTTCAAATCGTCCGAAAGATCTTTTTGTATAGACTATTGAAAATTTAGTATTAATGGTGCCAAAATCTACAAGGAATCCTTAATGAATGATGAATGAAAAAAAAGTCTGAACAGAAGATAAATGCTTTACTAATTCCTATATATAAAGCTTGTGAAATTGAGTTACTGAAGAAAATGAAATACTGATCATGCTTTACTATACAAGGGAGATAACTGCTATGACTTGAAGTTCCTGTCAGAAGAAGAAACTAAGTCAAGAAAGATAACTGTGAATGGAGTGAAATGAGCCAAGATGATTATTAACTGAGAAATAATGGATATAATATGATGCTGGTAAGTTGATAATATTGATTTGTGATCAAGTTAATGAATTGAAAATATTGTTTATTAAGCCAGAAGAATTTTTGTTATCAGCATGTAACAGCTTTGTTATATGACATAATACTTCACTGTATTGTCAAGACTCCATATCACATGAACAAGGCAGTGATGGTTCTTACTTAAACTACGAATATTGTAACCTTTTTACAAAACTTAAATTACATTATTTTAGTTATATGTACAATTTTGTTTATGTTGTTTCACAATAATATGGAAAAACTAAAATATGTGGATATGTTTTATGTTGATAACATAACATTCATTTTATAAAAGAAATAAAATCAGTTTTATGCAAGGTATAAGAAAACTTGAGACAACATATTGTTGATTTTCATTTAGATTTCGCCTAAGGTCTAAATACTTATTCCTACAAGAAATTTAAAACTACGCCAAGCTGTTGCTTAAGCATTAAGTTTTCTTTTATGCTTTTGGGTCCTAGTAAATGTACAGTTAAGATAATAAACATTTTTGTTTAGCATTGAAATATTATCAGTTGAGTTATTGTAACTCTAAAATCATCTAAGAAATGACTACTTGTACTCTGCAATACTAGAAAACTGGAAGATATGATGTTCATATGACTATAAAAATGTGAAAATAAATACTAATATGTACTGCTGTTCAGTGATATGAGTGCCCAAAAACACTCAGATTTAATTTAGCACCGTAACATTAATTGGTCTTCTAAAAATAGCAGGAGAAGTGGGTATCACCAAACATGTTTCCAATATATTTCACAAGTTCAAAATTTATCTGATTATCTCCCCAGCTGTAACTTGGTTCAAAAATTACAAATTTTCTTTAAAAAATTATAAATCATCATCATCTTATGTTTTAAGCCTGAATAGTGAAACTAGTTTCTAAATTTAAAAAAAAAATCCTTTAATTAAAGTAAATGTCGGTACTGTCTTAAAAATTTTGATGTAAATAGATACATTTCAACAATGTTAGAAGCTGTCATTTAATTTTCACTCTGCTGTAACCAATACACAATTAATGTATTATAAATATTAAATGTTCTGGTAATCATTTTATCTTCATTTTTAGATATGATGTTAAGGAGGATGGTGGAAGATGTTTAATAGTGAGAAGTTCTCTACAGGAACAGATGACGACAGCTTTCTTCAATCTCAATTCTGCAATATAATTCTGTATGAAACTCTCTTTCCTGGCTTTACTTGATCTCAGAGAATACATGACATGAAAGTCTGTGATGACATTGTTTACTTATGTGTTCAATTTGTAAATATTGTTGATTATTTTGTTATATTTTACACACGTCAAGGACATTTAATATACAAAGGTGCTTGTTTCTGTAGTGAGAATGAAAAATATGAATGGTGTGTATGTGAGTTGTGTCCCTTGGAATGGGTTGAGTCTCTTAAGATGAATGAAAAGGTATATTTTTTCAATATGAATGAACCATCAGCTTAATTTATAATTATTTGCAATCAAAAACGGTTCTATCTTTATTTCTTGAATTACCATAAAATGTTTTATACAACCACTTTCAAGTTTCAACCAATTCCTGTGCATATTTTTGCAGTTTTTGTGTAAAATGAAGAAAATTCCTCCTAACAGAAATATTTTAATATATAATACATTCTACTATTGGTAAAATTTTTGACTTTGTTTGTTTTTGACATTCAGAATAAAGTATGATCTTATGATTTGACAGAAGTCTACAGCATAGGGCATTTTGCTGTATAACTAGGTCAGTAATAAGCTGTTTGTTTCTTTGTTAGATTGTATAATGTCTATGATATTGTTAACTTTGTTTTTACACCATAAATATATGGAGAAAAATATACAATTTAAAATGTTATAATCAATAAAACTAACAAAAATTAAAATATAAAAAAATCTATGTGTGTTTATCTTATTGAAGAATTACAACATTATTTTGTCTCGCTGGCAAGGAAGGTCGTGAAAATCGTAACATGCAAACAAAGTATGACACCCTTGGCCTGGGGTTTCCTTAATTTTGGTGTCTCAGGTACCTTTTGACCTAGGGTCATCACATTTGGTCCAGGTGAGGTGTAGGATGAACCAAGTGTTGTCCAACAGTAATAAACTTGTGGGAGTTGAGTAACCATGTAAAAATTTTGATATTAGATCTGTTCCTCAATAACTGATTCCTCAGTAAATGAAGTGATAGGTCAATAGGCATTAACTTGATTTTCCCACATTGTGTTGGCGGCTGCCAGATCTTGTAAGCAACACTCCTCTGTAACTGTTCAACAGAATTTCACGGAACTTTGTATGTAGAAAGGACATAAAATGTAGATGTGCATATTTTCAGTGATTTTTCATCATTTAATTTTTCCAGGAGTTATGACCCTTTGGACTTAGCAATTAACAGGTGTTTTGACCATATGCTTGTAAGTGCAACTTCTCTGTAACTGTTCAATGGAAATTAATGAATCTTTGTATGTAGCAAGGTCAAAATATGAAGATGTTTTTCATCTTGTAATTTTTCCATGAGTAATTGCCTTTTGAACTAAGAAATCAATAGGTGTTTTGACCATATGCTTGCAAGTGCAACTCCTCTGTAACTGTTTTACAGAATTTAATGAAACTTTGTATGTAACAAAGAAATAATATGTAGATGTGCATATAATGGAGATTTTTCATCATGCAATTTTATAGGAGTTATGCCCCTTTGAACTTTAAAAGTCATTTCATCATATGTTTGTGGTTTCTTGAGACTTTGCAAATACTTTTCATAAGGGAGACGGGATATCAGTCAATAAACCTTTACGCATATTCAGTTATTCTACTTTCTCTAAGAAGAAAGGAAACTGGGTTTGATGTCTTTTCGACATCCATTTCTTGTTGGTATGCAAGTTGGAATTCAGTAATATATTATTTTAAGTGTGATGTCAATGGAACATGTTATTTTTTATTCTATTTAGAAGTACAGTGCTCCCTCGTTATACCACCACTCTTTTTTATGGCAGTCCTTCACTTATCCCCAACCATTTTCAAGGTCCAGTTTTCAAAATTTTCATAGGTTCTATGTACTTTATTCCCTAGATTCATCTCCACCCTCTCTTATCACCAAAATTTTCACTAGTCCAATAGGTGACGATAAAACGAGGGTGCACTGTATATGGCAGTCTGCATTACAGATTTGTACTTGACCTCCATTTTATGGTCAATTGATCATATTTTGTTCATAGTATAAATGTTAGATTCGACAATAACTTCAATTTTACAATTAAGTTATCTATTCTTCAAGTCTTTTGTGAATAGATACGTTTGTCAAAGTATCTTAAGTAGCAGGTCCAGCACTGAAGGGCCAGGCATGTACATTTGTATTAGTGTCTATTCATGTTTATATTTCATTGAGATGTATAAACCCTTGGCTGAAGCAAATCTTGAATGAAGCAGGGATTGTATGGAGTAAATTGTAAATATTACCTGCTTGATGTATTACTTCTATTTGTTGAAGCATCATATATATTACTCTGGTTCAGAGGGGGCATACAGTGTGACATTCCCTTGATGTTTGGTTATATTTTCTGAATTACCTTTTTGTTGCATTAACTGGAATATTGAGTTTTCATCACTGTTATGGCAACACTAGTAAACACTTGTTTTAATGTTTCATCTTGACACCAAATATTGTTTCTAGGTCCATATTTTTTATCTCAATGAAGCAATGAAGCATGAATGTAACATGGGGGAGGGCCTCTAACATACCTTTGAGTGGAATATGGATTAAAATGTGGCTGAGATTATAGTACATGAATAAACTCACAATGGAACATCCTTTCGTATTACATACAATTTATCCTCATAATCCAAGTCAGTTTAACAAATTATGTGTACTGGCTCTGAAGTAAAACATTCAACTTACATGGTCATTTCTGCATTGCATGACATCTTGCCATGGTCCTTTATATACCTCCATCTGGAGATTGGATATCACAGACAAAAGCTATACGAGGGAGATATGCCATCTTGGTTCCTGTTAACAGAATTTATATAGCAAATTTTGTCAGTTATTTTAAGCTTTTCTTAAATGACATTTTTATGCCCAGCTTCTAAGAAATTTAGGGCATATAGACCACCAGTAACCTGATCAGTATGTACTTCATCATGTTAAATTGTCCACTCATGTATTCCACCTTTGATTTCAACATTACTAGAGTATTCTATATCATATGAAAGAAAAACTTGGTGACATACTTATTTCCACTGGAGGGCCATTGATTTTAGCACATCTTGCACTCTTAAATCAAGGTCACAGTGGCTAAAAGTAGATTGAAAGAGCAAGAAAATATTGGCTGTTGGATCAAGATTCAAACCAATATTTTTAAACATGCATTATTTACACAGGAGACAGAGCTCTTTTTAGCTCAACTATCTAAAGCCAGCTTTTGCCATCATTTTCACATCTGTCTGTCTGGCATAAACTTTTCATTAAAGGATCCTCCCCTCTGGAACTACTGGACCAATTGGAACAAAACGTGGCCACAATAGTCTTTCGGTGGTCCCCTACACAAAAACAACATTTTTCAGGCCCACATTATATCAAATGAGGAACATAGTTTTAAAATTGGACCCTATGAGAAATCGCATTTAAAGATTTCTTTTGAAACTGCTAAGCCAGTTGGAACACAAATTGGCCACAATAGTCCTTGAGTGGTCCCCTACAAAAAAGATGTTTTTCGGTTCAATATTATAGTACTCAAATGTCCACTGATGGGTACACAGTTTTAACATTCGTCCTTACAGGAAAACACATTCAAACATCCCCTCTCTGAAACTGATGAGCCAATTAGGAACAAAACTATGCCACAATAGCCTTTGTATGGTCCTTGGTAAAAAGGTGTTTTTCGAATCTGGGCTGTATCCAAGATTGCCGCCAGTTGGGGTACATAGTTTTAACATTTGTCTCTATGGGAAAACACTTTCAACGATCTTCTCCCCTGAAACTGCCGAGCCAATTGAAACAAAAATTGGATATGATAGCCCTTGGATGGTCCAATGCAAAAAAAGTTCTTCAGGTCTGTGCAGTACCAGCGGGAAATATAGTATTGGCCACTTTAGTTCGTTGGCGGTCCCTTGCAACTAATGGTGTTTTTTAGTTCAACCCTATATACAACTTGGCTGTCAGTGGGATACATAGATGTAATATTGGACCTATAGGAAAACACATTTAAAGATCTCCTCTGAAACTGCTTAGCAAATTGGAAAAACAATCTTGGCCACAATAGTCTTTTTGTGGTCACTTGCAAAAACGGAAAAATGTCTATCAGGTTCATCCTATATCAAGGGCACATAGTTTTAACAGTGGACCCTATGAGGAAACACATTCAATGATCTCTTCCTCTGAAACTGATGAGCCAATTGGGACAAATCTTGCCACAACAGTCTTTTTGTGGTCCCCTACAAAAAGGGAAAAAAAGTCTTTTTTCAGGTCCACCCTTTTTCCAAGATGGTGGCCAGCGGGAAAATACTTTTAAAATTGGGCTCTATGGGAAAACACATTCAAAGATCTTCTCCGCTTGCAAAAAAAAACAAATGCCACAATTGTTTTTTGTTGGTCCCATGCAAATATGCGCTATATATAAGATGTCCACCAGATTAGAATATGATTGGAAGATTGGACATTCAAAAATCTTCTCCTCTGAAACCGCTGAGCCAATTGAATCAAATCTTCGCCACGACTGTCCTTTTATGGTCCCTTACACAAAAGGTGTTTTTCAGGTCCCCACTATATCCATGATTACCACCAGTCAGAAAATAGTTTTACATTGGACCCTATGGGAAAGCACGTTCAAATAACTTCTCTGAAACTACTGAGCCAACTGCAACAAGTCTTGGTAGAAATGGTCTTTGGGTGGTCCAATGCAACAAAGGTGTTTTTCATGTCCACCGAATATCCAAGATGGCCGCCAACAGAGAACATAGTCTGAACATTGGACCCCTTGGGAAAACACATTTAAAGATGACCTCCTCTGAAACTGCAGAGCTAAATGGATCAAATCTTGGCCATAATAGTCTCCCTACAAAAAGGTGAAAGGTTATTTTTTTTTTGTTCAACCTATATCCAAGATGGCAACAAGCGGAGAATATATTTCTAGCATTTGATCGTATTTTTAAAAAAATCAAAGATCTCCTTTTAAACTGCTGAGCCAATTGGAACAAATCTTGGCCATAACAGTCTTTTTGTGGTCCCCTACAAAAAAGGGAAAAAGTCTTTCAGGTTCACCCTATATCCAAGATGGTGGACAGCGGTAAAATTACTTTTAAAAGTGGTCCCTATGGGAAAACACATTCAACGATCTTCTCCGCTTGCAAAACAAATGCCACAATTGTCCTTTGTTGGTTCCGTGCAAATCTGCGCTTTATCCAAGATGTCCACGAGTTAAGAATATGGAACATTGGACATTCAAAAATCTTCTCCTCTGAAATGGCTGAGCCAACTGAAACAAATCTTGGCAACAACCGTCCTTTGGTGGTCCCCTGTTCAAAAGGTGTTTTTCAGGTCCGCACTATATCCATGATTACCACCAGTCGGGAAAATAGTTTTAAGATTTTGCCCTAGGGGAAAGCATATTCAAAGATCTACTCTTCTGAAACTACTGAGCAAACTTCAACAACTCTTGGTAGAAATGGTCTTTGGGTGGTCCAATGCAATAGTTTAAACAATGGTGTTTTTCATGATATCCAAGATGGCCGCTAGCAGAGAACGTAGTTTTAACATTGGACCCTTTGGGAAAACACATTTAAAGATCTTTTCCTCTGAAACTGCAATCTTGGCCACAAGTGTCTCCTTACAAAAAGATGAAAGGTATTTTTTTTTCTTTTTTTTTAGTTCAACCTATATCCAAGATGGCAACAAACAGAGAATAAAGTTCTAGCATTTGATCCGATTGAAAAAAAAAAACGTTCAAAGATATCATTTAAAACTGCTAATCCAATTGGAACAAATCTTGCCCGAAACAGTCTTTTTGTGGTCCCCTACAGAAAAAGGAAAAAAGTCTTTTTCAGGTCCACCCTATATTCAAGATGGTGGACAGCGAGAAAAATACTTTTATAAGTGGTCCCTATAGGAAAACACATTCAATGATCTTCTCCGCTTCAAAAATAAATGCCACAATTGTCCTTTGTTGGTCCCATGCAAATCTGAGCTATATCCAAGATGTCCACCGGTTTAGAATATGTTGAGAACATTGGACATTCAAAAATCTTCTCCTCTGAAACGGCTGAGCCAATTGATACAAATCTTGGCCACGACCGTCCTTTGGTAGTCTCCTACACAAAAGGTGTTTTTCATGTCTGCACTATATCTATGATTACCACCAGTTGGTAAAATAGTTTTAACATTGGACTCTATGGGAAAGCACAATCAAAGATCTACTCCTCTGAAACTACTGAGCCAACTGCAACAACTCTTGGTAGAAATAGTCTTTGGGTGGTCCAATGCAACAAGGGTGTTTTTCATGTCCGCCCAATATCCAAGAAGGCCGCCAGCAGATGGCCCTTTGGGAAAACACGTTTAAAGATCTTTTCCTCTGAAACTGCAGAGCCAATTGGAACAAATCTTGGCCACAATAGTCTCCCTATAAAAAGGTGAAAGTTTTTGTTCACCCTATATCCAAGATTGCAACCAGCAGAGAATATTGTTCTAGCATTTGATCCTACTGGGAAAAAAACATTCAAAGGTCTCTGAAACTGCTGAGCCAATTGGAACAAATCTTGGCCACATCAGTCTTTTTGTGGTCCCCTACAAAAAGGGAAAAAAGTCTTTTTCAAGTCCACCCTGTTTCCAAGTTGGTTGACAGCGGGAAAATACTTTTAAAAGTGGTCCCTATGGGGACAAAACATTCAACGATCTTCTCCGCTTTCAGAACAAATGCCACAATTGTTCTTTGTTGGTCCCATGCAAATCTGAGCTATATCCAAGATGTCCAATGCAAATCTGAGCTATATCAACTTTGGACATTCAAAAATCTTCTCTTCTGAAATGGCTGAGCCAACTGAAACAAATCTTGGCAACAACCGTCCTTTGGTGGTCCCCTGTACAAAAGGTGTTTTTCAGGTCCGCACTATATCCATGATTATTACCAGTCGGGAAAATAGTTTAAGATTTTACTCTATGGGAAAGCATATTCAAAGATCTACTCCTCTGAAACTACTGAGCCAACTGCAACAACTCTTGGTAGAAATAGTCTTTGGGTGCTCAAATGCGACAAAGGTGTTTTTCATGTCCGCACAATATCCAAGATGGCCGCCAGCAGAGAACATAGTTTTAATATTGGACCCTTTGGGAAAACACATTTAAAGATCTTTTCCTCTGAAACTGCAGAGTCAATTGGAACAAATCTTGGTCACAATAGTCTCCCTACAACTGAAAATGTGAAAGTTATTTTTCCACCCAAGATGCATGGCAACCAGCAGAGAATATTGTTCTAGCATTTAATACTATTGGAAAAAAAACATTCAAAGATCTCTGAAACTGCTGAGCCAATTGGAACAAATCTTGGCCGAAACAGTCTTTTTGTGGTCCCCTACAAAAAGGGAAAAAGTCTTTTTCAGGTCCACCCTGTATTCAAGATGGTGGACAGCGGGAAAAATACTTTTAAAAGTGGTCCCTGTGGGATAAAAAAACATTCAAAGGTCTTCTCCGCTTGCAAAACAAATGCCACAATTGTCCTTTGTTGGTCCAATGCAAATCTGCGCTATATCCAAGATGTCAAACAGTTTAGAATATGTTGAGAACATTGGACATTCAAAAATCTTCTCCTCTGAAACGACTGAGCCAATTGATACAAATCTTGGCAACAAGCGTCCTTTGGTGGTCCCCTGTACAAAAAGTGTTTTTCAGGTCCGCACTATATCCATGATTACCACCAGTCGGGAAAATAGTTTTTAGATTTTACCCTATGGGAAAGCATATTCAAAGATCTACTCCTCTGAAACTACTGAGCCAACTGCAACAACTCTTGTTAGAAATAGTCTTTTGGTGGTCACAAAGGTGTTTTTTCATGTCCGCCCAATATCCAAGATGGCCGCCAGCAGAGAACATAGTTTTAACATTGGACCACACTTCAATTGTTAGCTCACTTATAGCACTTTGATCCTATTGTGTGAAATCAATATTCAAAGATCTCCTCCGAAACATATTTCCAACTGGAACCAAATGCTAGGAGAAAAAATGGCAATGTTAATTTAATGGTTCCTTTTAAAAATTGTGTTCAGCAAGTCTGCAACTCATCCAAAATGGCTATTAAATGGCTAGAAATTGTTTTAGCATAGATAATAATGAAAAAATCTCTGTTCTGAGTGAAAAACAAGGCAATGGTCCTTGCATGCCTGCAACTGGTCTTGCATTAAGACTTTAAAAAATCACTCAAAAAAATATCAATACATGTGTATATCACTTTTCTCTGACAACAGACCCCATGTTACCTACTTGTGATAAAACAAGCGTTACCCCATGGAAATAACCATTCTTGTATAAACGTAGCATTTTCAAATTCCATCTTACAAATTTCTGTATGGCACGCCGTTCTCGTCAAAACTATGAGGAAAAACATTTGTGTAAACTTACACATCGAGATTTTTTAATTACACACTAAGATTTTTTAAAATGCACAGAGATTTTTAAAATGCGCCGAGAAATAAAGATATGCACTAAGAAATTATTTTTACACACTCAGAATTAATTTTACACACTCTTTCTGTGGTCTACAGAAGAAAAGATCTTTGAATGCTTTCTAATTTGGTCTAATGTTAAACTAGGTTCGTCACTAGCAGCCATCTTGGATGTGATGCGGACATGCCGCACAGATGTTTCACAGTGACCAAATAAGGACCATTGTGACCAAACAAGTTCCAGTTGAAGAATAATTTCAGAAGAAAGGATATTTGAATGTATTTCCCCCAAGGGTTTAGTGTAAAACTAAGTCATGTGCAAACGACCATCTTGGATGATGGGCATACTTGTCCGGCATATATTTCAAAGTTCATCAACTTAGGACTATTGTGAACAAATTTGGTTACAACAGGCTTCAGAGAAGATCTTTTGATTGCTTCCTCATAGGGTTCAATGTTAAACTATGTTCCCTCGTGGCGGCCATCTTGGAAGTGATGAGTATACGCCGCGCATATTTTTTCAAAGGGACCAACTAAAGACCATTGTGACAAAGTATGGTTTAAATTGGCCTAGTAGTTTCAGAGGAGAAGATATTTGAATATGTTTTCCCATAGGGTACAACGTGATGATAATATCACATGAACAAATAATGGATATGGAGTAAATATACATGGGACAAAATCCCTATGAATACATGGAAAGATTCAGCAAATGGAACAAGGCTTTCGTTGTTGTTCTTCATCTTGAAGTCACCATGAGGCCTTCAACAAAGAGCAAACACTCTCAAAACGGCATCTGGCACCGGTTGGAGCGGAATTCATTTGCTAAATGTTGAAAAACGCTACATCCATTAATCTTTTTTTGATACATGTATAGATGCGGAGTCGTCAACAAGCATAACATATCAGGTAAAGTACTCTTACAAACACTGTAAACCAATGATTGACAAGGGTACCAATATAGACAAAACAATATATAAACGATCACAGGGCACTCATCAAGTTGATTGTAAGAAAACTTAGCAAGTAAAATCGAGAGATATGGACAATATATATACAAAGATGGCCAGAAAAATAATTTGATTTATAGTCCATTGTGTATGACCTTACCGGTCTACTTGTTCCTATTGTGTAACCAATTTAACAATTTGATTATTCTATTCACATTACCTTTTTGACCAACTGGTATTGCTGGACTACAACATATATTGGAAAAAGTTTTTGGTGGATTGCTATTGTTAACTAATCAACACACTCAGTGTCCTTTTGAATTGTGCAACAATACTATTGTATATCAATCTTTATCATATGTTTAGTAATAAATACAGACGTTTTGAATATATGATACAGTGCATGACGTTCATTCCGTATTCACACTATGACGTCATACCCTTTATCGCATGGCTTACCCTTTATC
>MJUU01013491.1:30869-43900 GCA_002080025.1 Modiolus philippinarum | reverse complement strand
GCTGATATTGGTCTCGGGATGATACGGCATGTGATACGGATTTTGCCATGTATTATTCCCTATGTAATAGCCTGGGGAGGTTTTACTTTGAAAAAGTATTACCTTAAAAAGATATATAAATCTACTCATTAATGGAATGAAAAAAATACAACAAAATCAAATTCCCTTTATTTATATCACAATATTTATTTTAAAATGATGTAATTTTAATAATTTGTTAAGGTGCATTCTTTTTTCATTAAATATAAACTCTATATAATAATAGATAATAATAATAGATTGGCTTCTGGACTCTATAAGTGATCATAGAATGCTTTTCCAAAGTGTCCAATATTAATGATTCTCGGTTGCAGCCATCTTGGATTTATGTGGAGTTTCGGATTTAATTTTCAAAAGGACAGTTTTGAACAAGTTTGGTTCTAACTGGGCAAGTAGTTTCAAATGATACCTTCTCATATGTTTTCCGAAGGGTTCAATGTAGAACAATCTTCCTTGTTTGAATGAGACCTGTCAGATACAAAAACACTATACAAGAAGACAATCACAACTATAACCAAGTCTATTTCAAAAAAGGAGGTATATTTAAATTATTGCAGATGGCGAGATAAAAAAAAATCCAAGTTACCAAATGTACAATGACATTTGAAAGTATGAAGCACAATAACTGAAATATTGAGAGCTAACATCCTGGCACGGGGAATCTTTTTATCACGGATTCCATACCACAGGGAAGAGAAACTCACATCTGTAACTAAAATTATAGGATACGGAGTAAATGCACAGATTCTGAAAAACATATTCAAACAAAGCAAGGGAACAGACGTCACCATGTATTTGTACAGAATTTTTCATGTAACTGTGCATTTACTACATATCCTTTCAGTGCTATAACGACAGGGAAATGGCACTAACCACTTCATCTTCCAAAATGTAAGTCAAAAAGGGTCATATGAAGAAAAAGGTTTAAGCAATTTTGTGGCGCAGTAATTAGATCCGATATGTTGTCGGGGAAGTATGTTTCCTGGAAGACAAAAAAAATCAGGATTTGTAGGACTAAACTCGCCTGTCCTACATTTTTCTCACAGAACACAACTCAGCATCGAATAAGCAAAACGGGTTCTTCCGAGAAATTCAATTTCCCCTTGGCAAAACCCAGTTTTGATGTTAGGAAATCAAGGTTTGCTGAACTAAACTATACTTTCCTATATATATCTCCGCATCCAATGAGTTTGTGTTAACTCGTGAGAGAAATAGTTTTCCTTTGAAAACCAAGGCATTGTCGATCAATTCCACGAAACCTATGTTCCCTATGGTTTTGCTGAAAAAAAACGAGTTTAGCTGCATTTTGCTCATTTTTACTTCCCATGTGAACAGACGACCATTGATATAACAAAACCAATATGTCTTTGATCCCTAAAAAGATGAGTCCAATTTCAAAAACATAGTCACCTCGGGCAGTTGACTTTTATAAAACAACTATAGTGGTGTGGCCAAATGCGGTTACAGTTGGGACAGAGGTGTCAGGGGACAAGATGTGGAAAGTTTTTTCCAAATGGTCAAATGTTAAAATAAACTATGTCCCCACTTTACGGCAATCTTAAAGTAGATTTATCCTTTAAATGACTATAAATACCCCTTTCACAGCATTTTTGAGTTCAACTGTCTGTAAAATGTGGACAAACTTACAAAACTCCACCACAATTAAGTAGGAGGTGCACATGTCCCACTTTTAATTGACTTCAAGTATCTGGATGAACTGTGCCCAGTCGATTTACACAAAATGGGTACCCTACCTATGAATTTTTTCAAAAAATTAGCAAGTTGAACTACCGCTCAATTTCCGGAAAAACTGGAGCTGTCGCCGATGGCAGCCAGTTATACCCCCGCTAATTGAACCCTGAATCAATATGGCAAGTGTAAATTTAAGTGTGTATGGACACAGTTAAGTTGTGGACACAGTACACAATGATATACATCCCCCTTTTTCCCGGAATATATTGAAAGACTAATTATCTCCCCTTCAAAATTTCAGACAGAAACTGTATAACTTCATGCACATCTGCAGGTGGTATACTACAACTGTGTAACATTTCATCAATATCCAAGAACCCGTTTAGGAGAACATACGCTGACAAGGTTGCCCCCCCCCCCACAATCTTTTTCAAGAAAATATTCAAAACGAATTATCTCCCCTTCAAAATTTCGGACAGCAACCATATTACTTCATACACATCATCAGGTGGTGTACTACAACTGTATAATATTTCATCAAAATCCATGCAGGGGTTTAGGGGAACATGCGCTGACAAGATACATGGACGGACAGACAGACGGACGGACGGGGTGATTCCTATATACCCCCAAACTTTGTTTGCAGGGGGGGTGTATAATTACAGAAAGCCACTAGAATAGAAAGTGGACGTGTTCAATATAGTGAGGAATAATACGCAAAGTTTCAGATCAATGCGTTAAACGATGTGAGGGGGTGGGGGAGGTTGATTAACAAAAAGAGTGCCCAGCCTATAGAATATTGTTGAAAGAATTGAAAGAACGGCCGTAGAATACCGAAAGAACAAAGGAGTGAAATTTACAAAAGTTGAAGCCCAAAGACATGGCCAAAACGAGAACACAGAAAACAATGACGTTTGACAGCTACAAAGCGCAGAATTTTTTTTTATAACACCAAGTCAATCACTGTGTAAACTCCAAGGAGACTGACAGTGACATCAGATGCTCCGGAAGTGTAAGCATGTCCTGCTCCGTTAACAGCACCCTCACATTGTAAGTGAGTCAATCTAGACAAAAGTTAAAATCCGGTGAGACGTGAATCTAGCCGAAAATGTCCGCTTCCATTTGTGACACTGGTCAACACGTCATATCCTTCAATGATGTTATGGTCAAGTAGGCTGAACAAATCCCTGATTAAGGAGCTTTTGGGACATTGTTTTGCTCTATTGAAACAAAAAAAAATCACTGTACAAACTACATATTCGACAGTAACGAATAAACTGTGACATGTACACTCCATAGGCAGGAGAGGTAGGTATATTGCTGCCAAGGAAAGGAAAGTTCACAATTACGAAATTAAAATCATCACGCTTTTAATATTTTTAATTTCAAACGTCAATCTTCGTCAATATACATGAAAACATCTAGGTACAAAGCCGAAGTAGGTATGCCAGTTGTTTCTTTAATTTCAAGTTCTTAGGAATAGATCTTATGTAAATATTCTTTACATTTTGAATTATGAATAGAAAGTGCTCCGTCTAAGTAGCGGAAACTGAAATTAAAGGACTAGGCTATATGTTTTTGTTTTCTTTATGTAAGCCCTTTAAAAACTTGGCCTCATACGATTAAAGAAAACGCTCACCTGAGAGTGGCGCACACAGTCAGTTCCAATAGGAAACCTTTTTGTCTGTTGGATAACGCGAATCCGAATTCCACAAAAATATTGTCCGAACATCCGAATTTAACAAAAATATTGTCGATTAAATTTTTTACACTTTGATTACGTCAGTCTCGGTGTACTTCTTATTTGAATCAGTGTGGTTCTTTACCAAAATATTTTTTGTCTTTCCCTACTGCTAAAAAAGTGCAATTACTGTTTTTAGTTTGTTGTATGACCGGACTGTATAAAGAGTAGAAAAACCAAAAGTTTGAATGCCATGACAATGGGTCAGACAGGTTGAGGATAGCTCTCCAAGGAGACTTTTTATAATTTTTAAGAACTTGATTCACGCCGCTTGTACAGTAAGCTTTGTCACAGTAACTTTTCAGGCCATCTTTGACTGCGGTCAACCAAGTAGTGAGGAGGGGGTACCCTATAGATTAAAGGGAGTTACTTATTTTCATCATCAGCTCTGATGCCAAAGTATGCTAAAACTGAAGTGTGATTTTTAACAATCTCGTCACTTGGTATTGTAGTAGGGTTATTCGAAACTATGGTCTTCAGATGAACTGTAAATGCTCTTCTCCTTCAAAAGTTGAGATAGTGTTTCTTGCACAATAACAGGTTGTTGTTAGAAACTTTGTCTGCAGGAACAACGACCTAATTTTCACGAAGGCTGGTCAGACTGGGATCCACGACGGGTTCTTTAAATATACTGGGATTTCTAGACGTCATTGTTTTTTTTCAAGCGCCGTATGCGATTCACAATTAATGACTAATGGACATGGTAAGTTTCTCCGAAACTCTCAAAGGCCACTCATTTCTTCGAATTGTAGTATGCCAAATTATAAAAATATTGCAGTGAGTAAACAAGACAACAGGTTCCAAAGAACATTTGCGATCTCTGTTCAATAACGTAATTGCTGGCAAAGTTTAGTTACTTTGGTGTACACCCGTCTGCACCGTCATGCGACATAGCCGCAAACAGGGAACTTATTTTAACATTGGACCCATGCAAACCAGAATCAAGCGATTTTTTAGCTTGGCACCAATGATATTTATCGGGCACATACTTTTGATGAGATCTATTTCCAACATGTCCGGCGGATGATATGTTCTTTTATTCGTAACAGATCTAGTTAATACACGGAGTAGTTAAAAAAAAATACCAGAACTCTTTTTATTTACAAGCAAAAATGCAAATGAACATCTAATAATCAATTATTACCCAATCTATGGATTATTTTTATCTTATATACCACTGGAGCAGCATCATTAGCATCACATAAAGATTGTATTAGTTAAATTTGATTTGGGAAGATGAATCAGATATTTGTAAACTGTAATAACGCACACCGAACATGACTTTTCACCACACCGTGTAATATTATTGGAACGCATAGAATAGCCTCCTGCATGGTCTCTATGGTTTTGTAAAATTGCTTTACGAAAGGCAAAATTGTCATTCTCAGTTGCATAAATAACGGACTTAACGCAAGATTATTGAACCTGCTTTATGTATTAATCGGACAAAAAGGCAGAATTGTCATCCCCAGTTGCATAAATAACGGACTAAACGCAAAAATATCGGAAATTAAGCAAAATTGTCGGACAAAAAGCAAATCGGACAAAACGCGTCGGACTAAACGCAAAAGTTTCGAACATTAAGCAAAATTGTCGGACAAAAGCAAAATCGGACAAAAAGCAAATTTCGGACAAAAAGCACTGTATCAGTCGCAAACAATGTGAATTAAAAGACGAAAATGCACACAGTGACGAAGAAATATGCGATCAAAACTTTAAGGATGTGTAGAGTAATCATTTGCTAACGTATTTGCAAAATTATAAATGTTCTGGTAGTCTATAGACAACTAATTAAGACATAAAACATGCCGCTTTGAAAGCTCTTTGTGGTATTTTTATGCATATTCGCATACAGCCCACAGAAAAATCGTAAACAAGGATTTTCTGGCGCACAGCTATGTATACTGTGTTTTTACCATTGCTCTAACGTTTACTACTAGATATCAAATGATCAAAATGTGTCTCCTTAAGGGCAGCTCTATGTTGGCGTTCATGGTTTTATTGGAGTAGAACAAAATAATTTATTTTCGTAAAGGACCTTCCACACATCATTCTTGTGAAGTTAAGTTCAGTTTGCTCTAGCAGTTACACAGTAGGCGAAAAATGAAAATAAAAATATACCCCATTCGTCCTTCAGTCCATCCGTTCGTTACACATGAACGTACCCATCTATTATCTGCTACTCCTCCTGAACAATGAATCCATGGATTTTCATGAAACTGACTTAATGTAGATGTGAGCCTCTTATTTCAGTATTTGATTTTTATCTCGAAGCCATGAAATGGTTGGAGAGATGCTAAAATGACAAGAAAACATCACGTGAGGCTTCAAGCCTATTAACAGCTCTAAAGGATGATCTTCGTGCTTCCGATAAAATATAGTGCGCAAGTTTCTTTCAAAATCGTATACATTGTGTTTTAAGTTATATTTCTTCATTTTCTTGAGTTGAACACGGTGTTGTTAAATTGAAAACAATATGCATGATTATCAAATTACTCGTTTTTTTATATTGCGTCTCGGATCAACGAACCTGTCGCGCAGTAATTTGTCAAAGATGAAAATAACATTTGTTTACCTGTGACAGTGTATTGCATATATTTATAGCAATGAAATCGACATGCGAAATCACACAATCCGATTATTTTCACGTATTATGGAACTGATTACTTTAATACATGCATACGTATGCAGCAGTTCTTTGGATGATTACGAAGTTTAGCCACGTGTAGATTTTCAGGGCTTCGAGATTCAGCTCCATCGGAGCTTTGATTATGCTTTCCAGTAGCAAGGCACGGACTTAGTCATCTTGCACCAATCTAATCCGCTACTTCCCTCGGTCTGTAAACCGAGAAACGAAAACGAAAACGAAATATGTAAACCAAGAAACGAAAATGTAAAATAAGAAACAAAATCTGTAAATTGAGAAATAAAGAAATAACAAGAAACAAAACGAAATATGTAAATCAAGAAATGTGAAAAATACTGTTGAATGTGTATGAAAGCAAATAATTATGCATCATTATGCATCAGTACGCAGTTTTTTTTACAATTTCAAAACTGTAGAAAAAGAATTCCTTAGTATTTAATGTTACTTTCTTTAAAATTAGTCGTAGTGTGATAAATAAAAAAAATATTTTTTGGGTTGCTTTCCTATGTATGAATTAAGGGCTTCTCATTCTACGTCCTTGTATCAACGAAGAAGGATTCAAGTTTAACATGTACATTATGGAAGAAGGATTCAAGTTTAACATGTACATTATGGAAACGAAACGATTCTGAATTATAAATAGAACATTGTGCAGATTTTCGTGTTGTTGTTGGTTACTAGCGGTATGAAGACCGCTTGGCAAATTTATAAATACGGATGCAAACTGCTATCTTACTAGTGTCTATAACCACCCTCCGGATATGTCGAGTTGCTAATCAAACGTCTGAACGTACAAACTATTAGAAAGCCAGATTTTTTTTTATAAAATATATATATTCGCTTTCGATCGAGAGTCGACTTTAGATACCACATCAACAACAGAAGCAGGGCATTACATAAAACTAAATACAGAAGTTACTGTAAATTTAGTTTCTACATATTGCCATTCCGGAAACGTATGTCTACTCAGTGCATATTTCTTTTAAATCAGCATTAAGAAGACCAAAAAAAAAACCCAAAAAACAAAAAAAAAAAACACCGAAAGATGCTTAACTGGTGGTAAATGAACCAAACGCAAAACAGCCTTTTGTTGATTTTTGTCTGAATCTGATTGTCTGAATTGTCTTGTTGCTTTATATAGACTAAAAAGGAGGAAAGAATGTGAGAGAAAAAAATCTCTAAACCAGTTGTATCACAAAAGTTAAAGTGGAATTTTACTTTGATAACTGGTTTCAAATTTATGTGGAAAGTCCACTGAACACATGGACACTGACCAACTAACATGCATATAGTGGTTATTTATTTATTTATTATTTTTGTTTTAATTTATTTTCTTTTTTTTTTCTTTTTTTTTGGTTGGTTAACAACTCACAACTGTAACAGGAATAAACCGTCTGACAGTAGTAAAATATCCTGCAATTTTGAACAAAATCTGAATACTAGTAGTACTCTTTTTAGGAATTATTGTTGATTCTTGGTAAAAGTAGTCACAAGAACTTTTTAGACCCCTTCTGAAAGTATTCGGCTAATTTTGATTAAACTACTTGAAAATACTCTTTCGATCTCTGCCAATATTTCATATAACGGAGAACCAATGTGAAATTCTATACTTTCTAAACAACTTAAAAATTGTTTAATAGTCAATAGATGGTGTCTTTTCGATATTTTGTCTTTAATGGCAATTTCTGATCCAGGACGACCACCAGCAGGCCTACAGGAAATTTGAGATATCGGCCAGGGGGTTTTGAGTTGAATATCGAAAGGTCACAACTGATCCTCTATGGTTTTTTAAGGTTTTGTTTATCGAGTTCGACTGAGGAGTAAGTTGTAATTTCATCCTATGTGACCTTTTTTTATCTGACTTCCAGTTTCTTGAAGGGATTATGAGCAAAAAAGGTTTTTGAGTCAGAAAGCCCTTCAGTTCCTGAACCATATTCCAGTTTCACATCATAAGCAAATGGTAGTTTTCAATTGAATTCAAAACAAGCGTTTATTTGCTGGCAGGAAATCCGTAGTTTCCCCGAGAAAAGGGGGGTTTCAACAGTTAAATCCCCATTTGCTGGAAGGAACTTCTCCTAGTAGCCAGAACTTCGGTGCTGGCCCGAAAACTAATTTTATCTGGAATTTTGCAATATCTAAATTTAAATAAATTTTGTTCAAAAACTAAGGAGTCAGTATCTCCCTCTTGTATAGCTCTGTCCTTGGCTGGTTTTGGCTTTTCTTTTTAAATCTTATTCATTTGGTAATTTGTTCTTTATCGGTCTTTACACATATTTCGGTATATGGATTTTTGATTTTATCTGCACTAAAGAGACATAAGTTGTCGAAATGCGCATATACAGAATCCAAACTTCGGTATTATGTTATTTACAAACATCTCCGGCTTTGTTATTGATTGTGCCTTCAGACATTTGATAAGCAACAGGACATTGAAATGGTTAAGTAATCATACTTATTCAATAGATGGTAGAAAGCACCAATATATATATACAGATCTAAATTTGCCAAGCGGTCTTTTATCCTCAACTGATTATACGATATAATTGTAATATATATCATAATTCCGAATGTTCAAGCCTCATATACATGTAACTCTTTAAAACTTTGGGAAGCAAATTAAAAAGTTATTTTATGTATCATACTACGAGAAATTCGTTCCAAGCCACTAAAGAATTCTTCAGTTTCCTACAGTTTTTAAATTGGAACAGTGTTCCAATAATGGTACAAAATTATTTGCTTTTCATAAACATTCATTTTTATTCCCATTTCATCAATTACATATTTCGTTTTGTTTCTTGTTATTTCTTCATTTCTCAATTTACAGATTTCGTTTCTTATTTTACATATTTCGTTTCGTTTCTTAATTTTTCGTTTCTTGATTTACATATTTCGTTTCGTTTCTCTTCGTTGTGTTTCGTTTTGATTCGATTTCGTTTCTAAGTTTACAGGGACCCTTTCCCTTGAGTCACTGAAAAGATTTACATGAATCTTTAACACAGTCTTTGTGACATGATATACCTTAGATGTGCACCTTCTATTTCAGAATTCGATTTGATTGATTTTTATGGTTCCCATAGCATTCATTGAATGCGAAATAGCTATGCTTTATTTCTGAAAAATTCGAACTTTAACGAAAGTACACATACGAATTCTACCTATGCTCCAAAAATCATGGATGTAATGTCCACCGTTAAAGAAAAATCAACAAATGAAAAGCCAAAATTTGCATAAAACTTTCAAATTTTAGTCGATGTGAAGGTCAGGCCAATTGGTCATGTTCTTTTGAGTGTACAGCGAGAGATAACTCTCATCATTTCTTGTCAAAACCTAAGTCTAGTTGAATAGCGGGAATCTAGTGACAATTTTACGTTGCTTGTGTTTTGATTTTCCAAGCACATGTATTTGTTCTCACGTTTAAAATCGCCTTTCCATATCATTTCAGAAAAATATAATAGGGTTTTCTTTCAGTGGGAACTGTCTTACTAAGATTTATGTCAGTGTGTGGTTTTGGGGGAAAATTGACTTATTTATACCAATAACAAAAGGACGATTTATTACGCCTAAACTTAGTTTATTTTTTAGCGGTTAGTTTTAAAATTAAATTCAAGGTTTCTTCTGAAGAATAATTCTATAAAAGTCAGAAATGTGCAGTTCTTTATATCCGAAAGAATCCCTCACATCACAGAGGTGCAAATATTCAAAATGACGGGTCTTTAAAACAAAATGTAAACCTTGAAACTGGGTTAATAATCATTATAAAAACTTAAACTAAAGAACTACCCCAATAAAATTTTCAATAATATTCGAACTGAATTTTGTTGCAGTTTTATTTGTAAAATAAAGCTCACTATAAAATGCATCAAAATTTTAGGAGCTGACCTTCGACCCCATCTAAAATAAAATGTGACCACAGCCAATGACTACGACATCGTCATTTCGATGCGCAATGGTATCCTCTTTCCAAACATGTATAATACAGGTATGTGTTATTCCGTTAACCCAAAATCGGAAAAAAAACGTCTCTTGGGCACCCTACTATCAGATGATTTTTATCTGAATAAAGACTTAAGCTTTCTTTTTGCAAATCGTTAATTTCTGGAATCAAATGGGGAGTGGGTTTATACAGCTTTGCTCACAGTTTTCATAGTTTCACTTATGGGTCCAATGTAAAATTGCAAGCTGCTCTGATGGACATGTTTATTGTTGTGTCAGAACAAGGACTTATAATTATACGTCCTTGGTCAGAATAAGCAGTTTTTTTGCAAAAGGTCCAGAACATAATTCTTGTAACTTTTGGTTCAGTTTTGGTCATCAGTTTCAGGGAAAATAATCCAAATACATTACTTTTTTATCCACTGCCCATTTTCAAACTATAGTCATCGCTGGTAGCCATGTTTGTTGTCGGATCAGATCAAAATAACAAATCTTGGTCATCTTTCCTGTAAAGTTTGGTTCAGTTTGCGTCATCCGTTTCAGAGAAAATGACCCCAATACATTATTTTTTTTATCCACTGCTCATTTTCAAACTAAAGTCATCGCTGGTAGCCATGTTTGTTGTCGGATCACAAAAAATACTGGTTAATTTTCAATACACAATTACTGCATGTAAAGTTTGGTCAAGTTTGTTTCAGCAATTTCATGTTAAATAATGCAAATACACGTGTTTTTCAATATTTGAACCATTTTCTCCCATGGCAGTCATGTTGTTTTGTCGGGCCAGAAAGTAATTTAGCAATCTTTGTTTAGAACCAATACATAGAGTTCACACTGTTAGTGCTTTAGTTTTTTGTGTTGTATATGTAACGTTCGAGTGTTTTGTAGGCATGTGGTGTCTTTGGTCTTCCGTCTTTTGGTGTTCTTGCTTTTGCCTTGTCTCTGGACTTTGATTTGTGTAATCTTGTGCTTTGTTCCTTCGGTATTCTACTGCCGTTGTTCTGATCAGTTTGGTTCAATTTGTTTCACTAGTATCTTGGAGATTAAATATATTGTGTGTGTTCAATGCAAACTATATTTCACTATGGCCACCATTTTGGTTGACAATTCTTAGCGAAAAAGGCAATCTTTTTACACGACCTCACTAAAGTTTGGTTCAATTAGCTTCAAAATTCTTCCACAGGAGATAATCAAAAAATGTTTTGCCCATGGAGTCATATTTTTAACTAAGTTCTACCCTGGCGGCCATGTTTGTTATCGGATTTGAATGAAATTTTGCGTTCTTCCATTCATTTGGTACATAAGTATCTTCAGTAGATTCATACGGGGTGATCAAAGTGTGTTGATCCTAATGCCAAGTTCGACTCCGTTTCGCAGCGCTGGAAATATCTATAAAGTATCTTCCTTCCGTTGTTCCTGCAAATTTTGGTTAAATTTACTTCAGCAATGAGTTTAAAGGGAGGATCAAAATGTACAAAACGCATTACGAACGACAAACGCCTGGTGATGGCAAGTTCATTTGGTTATTTTACAGGTACACAATAAGGTTAAGGAGTTCATGTGAGGCTGCTGAGAAAATTAGCAAGAGGCTCTCAAGAGCCCGTATCGCTCACACGGGCAATGATGACATAGACAGTCCAAATAAACCAAATTGTACAGGGTATCATTTTCTGGCATGTAAAAGACCTCGATTTTATACGGCCAAATGTTAAACATGTTCCATTCTGCCAGCCATCTTTGGTCCGATGACTTTCCGGACACATTTTTAAAAGTCAATTGTGAACCAAGTTAGGTTCAAGTTGACCAAACCGCTCCAGAGGAGGAGATTTTTGAATGTGATTTTGTTTTAGAGTCCAATTTAAAAGTAAGGTATCCACTGCACCTTCATGGATTGGGCAATGACCTTGTTCGGACACATTTTTTGAAAAAGAACCACCCAAGGACTTTTTTTTAACCAAGTTTGGTTCCAATTGGCCAAGTAGTTTCAGAAGAGAAGATCTTTTTATGTGTTTCCAATATATCTAGATAAATATATTAGTCCAAGTCTGAAACTACTCGGCCAACCAAGTCAAAATGTCCGTATGATGGCCTTCCTTAAAATTTGCGTCTGATTGGTCCTTACCTAACCCAGATGCCCGCCGGTGGGGAACAGTTAAGATAAACGGTTAAAGGTCTCCCCTGACACTACATGGCCAATTAAAATCAAAGTTAATCACGATGATCTTTTGATTGTCCCTAAAATGTATATTTATAGGTCCGCACTTTATTAAAGATGGCCATGATCTGGGAACATAGTTTAACATTATTATGCTCATATTATTTCCCCTCTTCTCTTTTCACTAAATAACATAATATCCACGAATATTCTTTATCTTAAATATAATCACTATCAATCATTGTACATGTAATAAATTTCTGTTAATCTTCTGCCACGTAGGGGCGCCTTAATTGACAAACAAGTATTTGTTTATGATAAAACCCAGGGAGGAGGGGGGGGTACTCCCAAAAATTTTCCGTACATAGGCTTGGACTATTTTGGGGGTTAAAATATTAAATTTTGCTATTTTTGGGTGCATATGGGGTTGGGTTATAATAATATGGTGGTATTTTGGGGTGTTTCATATTTTGTTGGTATTTTATGGGGTACACGAGTTTTCTGAGAAAAAAAAGGACCACATACATAATATTATATGGTTTTTTATACATGCTTCCACGTATCCCTATTGTTTGATAGACCCTACACTAATCTATAGTGTTTTGGTAGGTGAGGCTAGGAATAGTTGTATTTATCTTACATAGCATTGGACTTGGCGGACCAATGAAAATTTTGTCAATAAAAAACAAATAACAGAACAAAATTCTTTGTTATTTTTTTTTTGGGGGGGGGGTTAAAATAATTTTGGAAGGTATTTTTTGGTATGTATAATTAATACAGATATTTTTAGGGGTATGTACTTCCAAATTTTGATATTTTTGTGG
>MJUU01013490.1:1845-28612 GCA_002080025.1 Modiolus philippinarum | reverse complement strand
AGGACTAAAGCACAAGATTAGATAAATTAATGTCAAGAGACAAGGCAAAAACGAGAACACCAAAGGACTAAAGCACAAGATTAGATAAATTAATGTCAAGAGACAAGGCAAAAACGAGAACACCACAGGACTAAAGGGACTACACATCAACAAAGCACATAAACACTATAAATACAACACTCAAAACTAAAACAGTAAGAGTGTAATATAAAAAAAGGGTGACAAAAGGTACTCTGGAAGGGTGACCTTGTTCTGCTGCAAAATTTATTTAATTTTGATTTCTCATATACTGCAGTTTCTCTATAGAGCCTAAGTTTTATTACATTTAACTATATTTTTTGAAAAGATTGTGAAACAAAAATTTTCATCTAAATGGTCAGGTGATGACTATCAACAGATGCATACGGATATTTTTGTATTCAAACATTTTGTACCTCAATTAAATTCAAACTATTCAAAGCAAAAAATGATCAAAAGAGAGTGATTTAAAGAATTTCTCCAAATGAAAAACCTTCATGACCATGACTGTCCTGATTTAACAAATTTCATTCATGGTAATTAAGGAGGTTCCCATCTTATGTATTATATTTTTCATTCATGGTAAAAACCTGTTTTTGTTAAACCTATCAAAAAGCAAGTGAAGATAAGTTTTCAGCCAAAGTTTTTATTTTCGCTTCTATTACTCTTTTTCTTACTTTCTAAGAAAAAATTACATTAATCATAATCCTTTTTATTTCCAAATTGAAGAGTAAACACCAACTTGTTAAGATAAAAAAATAATCTTCTCTCAACTTGTTATTTACCAGATGCCATTCCTATGTCCGAAATTGGGCAAAGAGTCATATTACCTAATGTATTTTTTACTTTCAAAAGGTAACTTTTATTGTTACAAATCAAATTGAAAAGAATTACACTTTTATAATCGTATTCCTTCCTGTTAATATGAAAAAGAAAGGAAATGGGGTAAATGTCAAGGAGTCAACATCCCATATCCAGGTTAAAAGGACCCAAAACAAAGCATCTAGGGGTCACCGTACGGTCTTCAAGTACAGAAAAAAAAGAAAATTCGACCAGTGAAAGCTGTAACTTAGCAGAGTAACTTTGTATACAGATTTCTTATGGTGGCTTTGAGTTGTAATTACTCCCCTTTGGGTCGTTTCTCTTTGACACATTCCCCATTTCGCTTCTTTTTTCTATAACAACAAAATACCAAAAGACAGATTAGATAAGACGTACGAACAGATAGAGAAATGGACAGTCGAACAGAAAGACATAAACCAGATACAATAAACGGACATGTAGAGGAATGGGCAGTCGAACAAAGGAAGACAAAGACCATAATGAACAGTCAATAAGAAAGACAGAAATCAGATGAGACTTACGGACAGGTCGAATAATGGATAGTCGATCAGAAAGAGAGAGATTAGATAATATTTTATGAAAGGATATGGAGTAAATGAACATGAGACCATAACGCATATGCTAACTCCAACTGCAATAATTTTAATGAGCTGTATGGCCATTTCGGAAAATGACACACGAACAGATAGAGAAATGAACAGTTGAACAGAAATAAGACAGAAAGACAGACAGAGGAATTAACAGTCCAACAGGCATACGAACATATAGAGGAATTGACAGTTGAACAGACAGACCGAAACCAGATAAGATGTATGAGCAGGTAAATGGAGGAACGATCGAACTGAAAGACAGAGATAAGATACGACGCGCAGGCAGGTAGAGGAATGGACTGTCAAACCGAAATACGGAGACCAGATAAGACATACGTATAGATATTGTTAGGGATAGTCGAAAACGAAGACAGAAATCACATGAGACATACGGACAGGTAGAATAATGGATAGCCGATCAGAAAGAGAGAGATTAGATAAGACGTACGAACAGATAGAGAAATTAACAGTTGAACAGAAAGACAGAGATAAAATTAGACAGAAAGACAGGCAGAGGAATCAACAGTTCAACAGACATACGAACATATAGAGGAATTGACAGTTGAACAGACAGACAGAGACCAAATAAGATGTATGAGCAGGTAAATGGAGGAACGATCGAACTGAAAGGCAGAGATCAGATACGACACACAGACAGGTAGAGGAATGGACTGTCAAACCGAAATACGGAGACCAGATAAGACATACGTATAGATAGAGTTATGGATAGTCGAAAAGGAAGGTAGAAATCAGATAAGACATACAGACAGGTAGAGGAATGGATACTCGAACAGAAAGACAGACACACGGAAAGGTTTGGTTTTATGCATTTTAAACATTTTTTTTTGAAATTATGGATTTGCTATGTTTGGGTTCTAGTGCTGCTTATAAATTTCCGAAATGGCCACACAGCTAAATGAAATTATTGCAGTTGGAGTCAACATATAGTTGTGGTCTCATTTTCATTTACTCCATATCCTTTCGTAAAATAGGTAAAAGGTGGTTAGTCGAACAGAAAGACACAAACCAGGTTTGAAATACGGAGAGATAGAGGAATTGAGAATAAAACAGGAAAACAGAAACAAGATCAGCCATAAAGACATATAGAGAAATGGACAGTCGAACAGAAAGACAGAGACCATAGAAGACATACTGACAAACAGAGGAAAAGTGAGTGGAAAGAAAGACAGAGGCCAGATAAAGCATACGGCCATGTCAATGGGTGAATAACAAAAAAAACTAAAGACCAGATAAGAAATACAGCCAGATAGAAGAATGGATAGTCAAACAGAGAGACAGAGGTCAGAACAGGCATACAGACAAAAAGAGATCAGATAAGACATACGGCCAGGTAGAGGAATGGACAGTGGAACAGATAGACAGAGACAAGATAAGATTTATATGGATACCTGTTACATAATACCGAATTAACAGTGAATTTAGTTTCTGCATCATTTTACTTTTAAACGTCTACTACATGGCTTTCTTCATGTACAACCAATAGGGTCTGTAAGTCTCGTCATGTGACTCACGAGAATCCACGATAAACAGGCAATTCGAAAACGTTTCCCGCCAAAACATGACGTCTAAATATTATGACGTTCAAATTTTTGTTTGAACGTCATATATCTTTGTTTAAAATTTAACTTCCGGGTACAACTTTTGATCCCGGAAGTTCCAAAATTGTACGAGACTTACAGGCCCTATAACAAAATACCGAAGTTACTGTTAATTTGGTTTCTGCAGATGTGAATTACGACAATAAATGTCTCTTCAGTGCAGATCAAGTCAAAACAATTGCAAAAAGAGAGAACAGACAGAAAACTTGAACACGGTGTGATGCTCTCATAGGTGTTTTCTGATACACATCTACTATGTGATTTTATTCATATACCACCAACAGAAGAACAGGCAGACTTGTACATCAGGAAGACAGTCTGATGTTGTTGTCATTGCTTTCTTATAGACGTGTACTGTGTGACCTTATTTATATACCACCAACAGAAGAACAGACAGACAGACTTGTACATCAGGAAGACAGTCTGATGTTGTTGTCATTGTTTTCTTATAGACGTTTACTGTGTGACCTTATTTATATACCACCAACAGAAGAACAGACAGACATACTTGCATATCAGGAGGACAGTCTGATGTTGTTGCCATTGTTTTCTTATAGACGTGTACTGTGTGACTTTATCAATATACCACCAACAGAAGAACAGATAGACAGACGTGTACATCAGGAAGACAGTCAAACGTTCTCGTCATTTTATCTCATACACGTCTTTTATGTGACTTTATTTATATACCATCAACAGAAGAAAAGACAGACAGACTTGAACATCAGAAAGACAGTCCGGTGTTCGTGTCATTGTTTTCTTATTGACTTCTACTATGTGATTTTATTCATATAGCACCAACAGAAGAACAGACAGACATATTTGTACTTCAGGAAGACAGTGTGATGTTCTCGCCATTGTGTTCTTGTGGACTTCTTGTAAATTGTTGCATGTAATTATAATTTTCAGATATTGTAGGTGTTTCCTGTTATTCATTTTTTTAACTTCTATGTGAATTTGTTCATATACCACCAATAGAAGAACAGAGAGGCTTGCAGATTAGGAAGACAGTGTGATGTTCTCTTCATTGTGTTCCTGTAGACATTTACTATGTGACTTTGTTCATATACTTTCAACAAGAACAGACAGACAGACTTGTACATCAGGAAGACAGTTTGATGTTTGATGTTCCCGACATTTTTTTCTTATAAACGTCTACTATATGACTTTATTCATATACCACCAACAGAAGAACAGACAGGCAGACTTGTATATCAGGAAGATAGTGTGATGTTCTCGTCATTGTTTTCTTATAGACGTCTGCAATTTGACCTTTTTTCATATACCACCAATAGAAGAACATACAAGCATACTGTTACACCAGGAAGACAGTGTGATGTTCACGTCATTGTTTTTTTATAGACGTTTGCTATGTGATTTTATTCATATACCACCAACGGAAGAACAGACAGACAGACTGGTACATCAGGAAGATAGTGTGATGTTCACGTAATTGTTTTCTTATGACGTCTGCTTTGTGACTTTATTCATATACCACCAACAGAAGAACAGACAGACAGACTTGTACATCAGGAAGACAGAATGATGTTCAGGTCATTGTTTTCTTATAGACGTTTGCTATGTGATTTTATTCATATACCAACAACGGAAGAACAGACAGACAGACTGGTACATCAGGAAGATAGTGTGATGTTCACGTAATTGTTTTCTTATGACGTCTGCTATGTGACTTTATTCATATACCACCAACAGTCGAACAGACAGACAGACATGTACATCAGGAAGACAGTTTGATGTTCTTGTCATTGTTTTCTTATAGACGACGAGGAAATGTTTATGTACCACAAACAGATAAGAAAAGAAACAGACTTGGTACCAAAGGCACACTGTTTGACAGAATTGGTCATGTTGGTACTTCAGGCAGACTGTTTGATAGGTTTTATTTATTATAGACGTCTATCAAGTGTCTTTCTTCATAGTTCACCAGCAAGGGAACAGCCAGACAGGCTTGTACACGAGGTAGACTGTGTAATATATCATTGTATACTACTATAGACGTCTACCAAGTGTCTTTCTTCATAGTTCACCAGCAAGGAAACAGACAGACAGGCTTGTACATTAGCTAGACTGTGTAATATATCATTATATTCTACTATAGACGTCTACCAAGTTTCTCCTCATATACCACCAACGGGAAAAGTGTTACAATCAAGGGTAACTAAGATGATAAAAATGAAACCATCTTATGCCATATTAAGAAATCCGGACCAGGGAAACCTGTATCATTTTCCGTTTCAACACTATTTTTCTTAATTAGCTATCTTTAATTTGATGTTGTATTCGAGCATTTGTCATGCATGTGATCAAGGTCAATCGGCAAAGTAAGATGGGCTGTGCGGGAGTTGAAATCACTTCCTCTCATTTTTTTTTTATTTAACCTTGTGCAGAATCTTCGGCGAGGCACGAAAATAAAAATCATAAACTTTGAAGACGACCACACAAAGTTTATTTTGACAAAGTATTGTACCGATTGACTTAATGGTTTCAGAGCAAAAGATCTCTGGTAGAATTTCTCAAATGGTTTATGTTTAATATGAAAAAGAATAGAAATGGGGTAAATGTCAAGGAGACAACATCCCATATCCAGGTTAAAACGACCCAAAACAAAGCATCTAGGGGTCACCGTACGGTCTTCAACACAGTGAGGAACCTCACACCATATAGCAAGCCCTAAATGGCCCCATAACAGGTAAAAAGTGAATAAATCAATGGAAACAAACCACATCCAATGACCCAAATATCAAGAAACTAAAATTTCATAAGAAGACACGGACAGCATGTTTCCAACTTGGCGCTTTCCTTGATAAGATACCAACATAAAAATCACTAGCTAAACTGTACAATTAGTTTCAGCGGAGATCTTTGAATGCATTTTCAACAGGGTTCAATGTTAAATATGTTCCTTTCTGGTAGCCATCTTGGATCTGATATGGACTTACTGGACACATTTTTTAAAGTGTGAAACCAAGCTAGGTTCCAAAAGGAAAAGAAATTTTAAAGGAGATCGTTGAATGTGTTTTCACGTAAGGTTCAACGTCCTTATTAGCGGCTTTGTTGGATGAGACACAGACATTCCGAACACATTGGCGGCGATCCCGGAGGAGACTTGCCAGATACATTTTTAAAGAAAACCACCCAACGACTATTTCGACCAAGTTTGATTCCAACTTACCGAGTAGTTTCAGTGATTAAAACCTTTCAATGTGTTTTTCAAAAGAGTTCAATGTTAAACTATGTGCCTTCTGATTGTCACCATATTTGTCAAAAAGGACAAAATATGGACAGTTGTGACCAAGTATGATCCCAATTGACCTGGTTGATTCATAGAGGAGTGATTTACTATAACTCCAATGTTAATTGACCCGACAGCAGCCATCTTAAAGATAAAATTTGTCCTTGACATTTGGAACATTTTTACATTAAACTTTATCTCACATCGGGCAAATCGTATAAAATTGCGAAAAAAAAAAATGATCAATAAAGGACATTTATGGGTATCAAAATATTCTTCAACGTTTCAAGTTAACCTCTATCTATCATAGTTTTCTCCTTATGGTCAAAATTAAGAAAAAAAAATTAATAAAGTTTTGAAAATTGTACGAAAAAGGGGCTATACCTCCTAAATAGGTTTGCATATTTTCTTCACGCTGGATAAATTTTGTCAGGCTTATCTCTTTCATTCCGTAAGATTTTTGATATCTATATCCACTTTTGAGTTATTTGCCAAAACTCTAATTTCCCACTAAGTGCTATTTTATTAATTGGTCTTGACGAAATTGAACAAATTTTAAATCTATAGAACATGGTTATGATTCAGGTTAAGTTTGCAAAATATCTCAAAAGAAAAGATTTTCGAAAAAAAAGTTTACGACAGACAGACGGACACCAACGGACATCAAGTGATGGGAATAGCTTCTTTTACGTCAGGTCAGCAAAAAATGGCATGGCTTCTACAAGAAAAATCAAACACTTCTGTTAAGCAATCTTGAGCTAGTTTTTTTCATTCAAATCCAATGAAAAGAGGATTTGCTCGAGCGCTCACTACATGAAATCTTGGATTTACGAAGATGTGTATACGTTTTGTATGCGTATGCAAATGTTAAAATTTGCATATATTTAAAATCCTTTACATAACTTTGCATTTGTTTGACTTCTCTTTACGGTACGTAAAGTTTATGTTTTATTGGCCTATATAATGCTACGGGCAGTTTTTAAAGACCGCGGTTTTCAGTAACTAATTTTACCTCGGTAGAGGGTAAACAATATTTATTATTCCAATATATTTTGACATTGTTCAAATTTAACGCAAATGTATATGTTTGTATGGGTATTTAATAAGAAATATAAGCCATTTGTTTACATATATCTCAAATTATACCCAAAACATTGTATTTAACATGGTTCTTAAATGTTTTGTTTTGCATCACATTTATCTGTTTGGCAAATAATAGACAAATGAAACGGCTTGTGTAGGTTGGTAAATCATCATCTTTATTACTATTTCCAAATAAATAATGAATAAAGATATTTTGGCAGTTATAAAGTAAGTGAGAACCGAACCGTCAATCAAAAAGCGAACAATCCAATGACAATGGCAACACCAGAAACAAAAAAAGGGGGGGGGGGGGCAAAAACACAGACACAACATGGGTACGGCACAGAAAAGAAAAATGAAGACATACACACTCAAGGATGAACAACACGGACCCAATAAAAATCATGGTTGAGATCAGGTGCACCGGTAGAGTTAGCATCTCCTGCTTTTTATAAGACATCCGCCCTGCTTTTTATAAGACATCCGCCGTGTTGAACATGTCAAATCCGGTAGAGGAAACAACAATTAAGCTTTAAAGGGAAAGATCTGTTGTCATGTCATTTGGGAAACAGTTATCCCATAGCGGTCCACAAGATGGTGATGTCGACCGTAAAACTTCTGGAGGGATGACTTCAAATTTTGGGTAACATACCCTTGTTGAAGTAGCGCTATTTGTGAGCAACCGGGCCCTATCAAGGAAGTTACTGTGTCGAACACAGGCTCTTGAATTGCGAATGAGCTGGGAAATGTTAACTCCATATGCCGGCACTGTTGGGAGGTTGCTACAAAGAAAAGGGAAGTTCACTATTGGAAAGGTGAAGTCATCGAGTTTGTCGTACAGCTAAGTTTGAAGTCTACCTCTGTTGTCAATTTCAAGGTGAAGGTCAAGGAACGAGGCTGATGTAGAAGTGTCTGTGGTATCCTTAATTTTGGATAGATCAAATGAAGAAAATCACCAAAGCGAGGGTTGTTTAGCGACAAAATATCATCTATATAACGGAAGCTAAAATTGAAGAACTGGGCCAGTTTTTTATCGTTATTTTGAAGGAGCCCTTCAATGATTTCAGCTTCATCAGAGTGAAGAAACAGATCGGCTAGGAGAGGCGCACACTTCGTGCCCATAGGAATTCCGATAGTCTGTTGAAAAACAAGTCCTCCATACTGGACAAATATATTGTCGATCAGAAACTCTTACATTTTAATCACTTCTTCCTCTGTATATTTTTTCTCCGATTCGGAGTCATTTTTCACAAAGTAGGCTTGAACATTTGATGTCTAAAAAGGGCGTTACTCGCAAGCAGCTTATTACTATGTTCATTTCTAATTCTCGTTTTTTCGGAAATGTTGTAAAAAATGACAAAAACTTGATTAAAGACGAAGAAAAGCTGGAACGTAACTTTCATTCTTTACGTAATAGGAAATATCGAAAACATACTCTGCTTAGATCTAGTGACCTGAAAATTTTACACACATATTGGCCTCTCACTGATACTGCTGATGTCTACTGATTATAGTTGACCAAACCGTTCGAGAAGTTTCGAGTTTGATTTTTCTTCCGTAGTGTGACAGTGTATAACAAGCAGACTAGGCTACTTGAGCTAGCCGACAGTTTAGCTGCAAGCACCCCTTAAGGCAGATCGGTAGTGTTCCACCATTTTGAATTTGTTATGTATACTGTTGTGGTATAATCTGCTTTTTAAATATGCAAGTATTTATATTTGTAATGTATCTGTAAATATTATATCAGTGACACAAGAAGCAAAGGACCTTCATTGACTTGATTTTACACGTAATTATCTAATTAGATGAGGTATGTTAATTTGATAATTAAATAGTTTGGAAAAAAATATTTCAAAAAGGGAGATAATCTGAAAAAAAATGACATAGGTATCACTATGAAAATTCACATTATACAAATTAAATGGAAAACAAAGTCGGTGAACCCAATTTGTCTTTATATTTTTTGAAAGTATATTCAAAGGGCTAAAATAGAAAGGAATCTATGGAACAGTTTTAAAGAAAAAAAACAACAATATACCTGGTTTTCCAAACATATTCATAAGAAATATCTAATTATTATGATATCAGTTATTGTAAAACAAGCACGGTGACCCTCCTTTTTATTTTCTTATTTTAATTCCACTATAATAAGGAAGCTTTACTGAGAAAATAAAGAAAATTTATGGAAAACATTTTTGGAGTACCCATCTACGTTAAGGTAAATCGGTAGTCTTCCGCCATTTTGAATTTGTATTTTATACTGTTGAGGTATTATCTGCTTTTTAATAATGCAAATATTTTTATTTGTAATGTATCAGTGACACAAGAAGCAAACGACCTACATTGACTTGATTTTACAGGTATTTATCTAATTAGATGAAGTATGGTAATGTGATAATTAAATAGTTTGGAACAAGACATTTGAAAAAGGGAGATAATCTTATCGGTGCACCTGATCTCACCCATAGTTTTATATTGGGTCCGTGTTGTTCATCTTTGTGTGTGAGTGTCTTCGTTTTTCTTTTCTGTGCTGTTCCCATGTTGTGTCTCTGTTTTTTCTGCCTTTTTTTGTTTCTGGTGTTGCCATTGTCCTTGGATTGTTCGCTTTTAGATTAACGGTTCGGTTCTCACTTACCTTATAAAAATATTTTATATAGATATCTCTATGAAATTCACATTTTACAAATTATATGGAAAACACAGTCGGTGACGCCCATTTTTTTTATATTTTTTAAAAGTATGTTGAAAAAGCTAACATATGAGTAAAATGGAAAGAAATCTATGGAATAATTTTAAAGAAAACTACAAAACACCTGTTTTCCTTATATATGAAAAAGAAAGGAAATGGGGAATGTCAAGGAGACAAAATCCCATATCTAGGTTAAAACGACCAAAAACAAAACATCTAGGGGTCACCATATGGTCTTCAACACAGTGTGAACCTCACACCATATAGTAAGCCCTAAATGGCCCCCAAAAAGGTAAAAAGTGAATAAATCAATGGAAACAAACCACATCTAATAACCCAAATATCAAGAAACTAAAATTTTATAAGAAGACAAGGACAAGCCAATGACAAGACAAGCCAAGGACAAGCCAATATTCATTAGAAAAATTGGATTATTTTGATATCAGTTATCTTAAAAACAAGCAACGTGACCCCCTTTTTTATTTTTTTTTATTTCAGTGCTACTATGATAAGGAAACTTTCCCGAGAAAATAAAGAAAATCTGTGGAAAAATATTTTGGAGTACCCATCTACCTTAACCTATCTTTCAGAAATACGTATTGTCATTTTGTCTCCTTTCAAAATTGTGGCCATAAGATTAGAAGTCTACCTGTATTTGTTTTTTTTTTTTTGTATGTTTACTATACTATAGGGAAATGGGACAGATAAACAAGTTAACCCTACCGCTTGGTTTTGCTAGTGTCAGTACTAAGTCCGGCTGTCCCGAGTTCCTATCTTTGTTTACGTATGTGTTTTGTCTTGTTTGTGTATTTCCTATGTAGTTCCCTGGCAGATTGTGGCATGTGACTGTGATTTTCAGAAATTGTAGATGGTTCCTGCTATTCCCCTTTTTTTACATTTATTCAGCATTTCCTACTTGCATCCCTCCAGCAATTCTGTGTCCGTCATAGATGACATCGCTAGATTTCAAGTCTTTACAGAATTGACCCTGAAGTATTACCCGGCTGCGGTGTTTGACATGCTTATCATTCCGGAGCTTGTTGTCACTGTCTATTGTATGAGAGTCCACACTATATAAGTGTCTTAGATCTGAATATTGTGTAATTATTTCCGTGCTTTTGGCCGTCTTGTGTCTTTGTTTTTCTGTATTCTCCTTTTTCCTTGTCTCTGTACTTTTATTCTTGTTTTAACCATACCTTTAGCTCCTTCTGTATTTTCCATTTTTTCCATGTCTCTGTACTTTTATTCTTGTTATAACCACACCCTTTGCTCCTTCTGTATTCTCCTTTTTTCTATGTCTCTGTACTATGATTCTTGTTATAACCACACCCTTTGCTCCTTCTGTATTCTCCTTTTTTTCAATGTCTCTGTACTTTTATTGTTTTAACCACACCATTTGCTCCTTTTGTATTCTCCTTTTTCCATGTCTCTGTACTTTTATTCTTGTTATAACCACACCCTTTGCTCCTTCTGTATTCTCCTTCTTTCCATGTCTCTGTACTATTATTCTTATTATAACCACACACTTTCCTCCTTCTGTATTCTCCCTTTTTTCAATGTCTCTGTACTTTTATTGTTTTAACCACACCATTTGCTCCTTCTGTATTCTCCTTTTTCCATGTCTCTGTACTTAAATCTTGTTATAACCACACTCTTTGCTCCTTCTGTATTCTCCTTTTTTCCTTGTCTCTGTACTTTTATTCTTGTTATAACCACACCCTTTGCTCCTTCTGTATTCTAACGCAGTTGCTTAAGGTTTTTTTAGGAATGAGGTACAGGTATGGCTGTTTAAACTCAAATAAGTTCCTGCTTTCCTGTCATTCTGTTTTAAAAACAAAAAATGACATAAGCGAAGGTATTAGTTTAATGTGGCCTGATCAAAAGTTAATTGTATTTTACTCGTTCTTCTCCTTTTACTCGTTTTTATCCTTAAAATTAGACACCACCGCCAGGAAGACGCGTATCGAGTTAAGTAATTTTTGCTCTTCTGGCAAATGATTTTTCTTATGTTTTTCCTACATTTTCGTATTTTTATTAGAATTAACAATTAAATCTACATTTATATACATGACCTCTTTATTTTGATGATCAAAAATGGTATATTTTAACTATATGTATCGATTAAAACTGGTTTGCGTACGAAATCGGTCTTTATGAGGGCAAACTATATATAATCTTGAACACTATATAACAAAGGTCAAAATATGCCGGTAGAAAAATACAAGTAAGCATAGCTGTGCAACATATTGTCTAAATAGTTGATCTAAACATATATGGTACATTTAAACCCAAAACAATGCCCTAAAACAGTCAAACTAAAAAGAGTAAAACCATGGGCGAAGTATTTTTATTCTAACGATGCGAATGAAAACATAATTTTTACTAATGGAGTACAGCATTTTTCTTATATCAGCGAATAATTTTTTGTCTGCTTAATTGTTACAAAGGTATATTTCAAAAATAAAAATCAGTAAATTGACACATTCTTTCCCTTACAAAGTCGTTAATTTGATCTCTGTAATCGAAATCTAACCCCAAACATCTTCGTTTTATTGTTTATGACTTATTCTAGAAAACAGTGTATTGTTTGTATTAATTTGGAGAAAAAAAAAACTTTTTATATTCATGATATGCAACAAATGCAGATATGATCCTACTACAAAACTTAACGTACAATTTAATGTTTCCGCTACTGGATTTGACTTTATTACCGGCATCGACGTGTTTAAATACGGCGGATGTTAAATACGTAAATAGCAGGAGATTCTTACTCTACACGTGCACCTGATCTCAACCACGGTTTTATTAGGTAACTGTGTGTGTGTGTGTGTGTGTGTGTGTGTGTGTGTGTGTGTGTTCATTTTTCTGTTCTGTGCTGTTTTTTTTTTCCGATGTTACCATTGTCCTTGGATTATTTGTTTCCAAATGATTTGATCTGCACTAAAGAGACACAAATTGTTGAAATGTGCATATGCAGAACTTTAGTATTTAATTATTTAGACTGAAATGTCTGTTTCAATAACTTAGTACGTATAGGTCCTGGTTGAAATATACTGTTGTCTTAGAAAATGGCTAGATAAAATTGTCAGAGTTTCATTTAACACACGAGGATTTAACCTTAAATATACCAGATAACTCTATTTTGCATTGGCCATGTAAATAGATAAATGAAATGATATTGCGTCAGATGTACTAACAAAACTTCAATTTTGTAATTGTTAATAAAGCACAGCCAAAATTGCCTATCTTAATGAAAATAATTACCCGATACCGAGTGCATTAATTTTAAATTATCTGCTTATTTTCTAAAGAGAATAAAAAGAAAGTCAAAACTTTAAGGGAGTTTTTTATTCATTACATCAATTTCGGTCAATATGGTTGTTCACATGAAATAAACAACCACTTCCGGTTGCACATGTTTTCCATATGACACGTGCAGAAGCTTATGTTGATTCATTACAGCATTTCCGGTCAATATGGCGCAATGATGGAAATAAATGCTCACTTCCTGTTGCGAATGCGCCCTCCAATACTCTCTAAAGGATCCATGCAGATTCATTCAATCTTTTCCGGTCAATATGGTGTCACAGTGGAAGTAAATGTCACTTCCAGTTGCACATGCGAACTCCAATACCTTCCCACAATTATCCAAGGATATTTATGTTCTATGACGTCATTTACGAACAAAATAACTGGATTGTTTCAAATAAGGTTACTTCCGGTGAAGTCATATATTACTCCCAGCTTCATATATTCTTCTTTCCTTCTTTACATCGTACAAATATGTGCGATACATCAAATAAAAACAAATTTTCTGGTATTTTGCATTTCATCTACATGGATATTCTATTTCGTACTATTATGTCCATTATTTATTCTGTAATTATATTATCATTGAAGCGATTTATGTTCTTTCACTGAGCATTTAAATAATTGTTTGTTTAAAAATGTCTGATTTTTAAGGAGACGGATTAATATAAGCTATGTTTAGCTTGTTTCCGAATCCTAATATATGTTATTTACTGTTTGTTATTACATATGTCATGTATTATTTTGCTGAATAAATATGTTTAAAGTTAATATAAACAATCGTGTTCCTACTTAAGCACTTCTTGTTCTTCTGAAAACGCTCGACGTCTGGCTTCCTGTCAAATATTAGTTTGCATGTGCCTCTATACTACTTTGGTGCGATAAATTAGTTCATTTTCAAACGTTTTCTCTCTTACTCGTCCGAAGTCTTCGCCTCCATATTGAATTTATCTGCTTTTGTGAACACACCAGCTCACCAGTTGACACACAAGATCATGTTCCGCACAGACTTCATTGTATTTGAAACTTATAATCGAGCACCACCCTTCAACATACGGGCCCTTTCAATGTAAAAACGAATCGTGTTTGGTAATTCAAAGATCAATTTTAGAATTGCACGACTTAAATTTGTCTGAAGTTTAGATAGACATCATGACTGAAATGTGAAAATCCATTGCGATTAGAAGAAAAATTATTCGCATGTATCATTAAAACATATATAAAATCCTTCGCCTCTGTATGAAAAATGCTTCGCTTTTGCACTAAAAATAACTCGCATATTTTCATTATATTGGTCGCATTTCGACAAACATCAGCTTTTTCTACACCAAATGTATACCGGTGGCCTTATTAATGTTTATACACACGTGAAAGGTAACATAAATGAATAATAATGCGTGATTTTGTATTTTTTTATTTCATAAAGGACATTTAATATTTTTGAACAAAAAATTCAGTTTGGAAAGTCGAAAACAAGTCCCCAACATGCCTTAGGTAATCCTTCACTAAAATTGTTTGTCTTACAAAGAAAATAAAATATATAATGTCATTAAAAATGTCATCTAGTCAGGGTAAGTTAGAACAATCGTCTTATATTTCCCACAATGCAACTGAATTATAGTAAAAATTACTATCGAGAAGAGTAAAAATTACCGGACTCGATACGCGTCTTCCTAGTGGTGGACACGATTCCCTATCGTCCAAGATTTGTATGGGCAGGTATCTTGTGGTCAATAATTCGAATAAATAACATTGAATAGAAGTACTACCGTGACACGAATAATTAATATAATTCTTAGTTTTTATCCATTTAAAGGGAAGTGAAGTTCGCTAGAAAATAGTTGTCTTTTGGAAACATTTCTCAGGTGAGTGAGACAGGCTTTTGAGAGCCTCTTGTATTTTATTAAATTTGATAAAACATTTTGGTTGTATTAAAAAAAAACAGCGTTTTTTTGTATTGGTTACAAAGAGTTCATTCATTCGTAATGAAATATGAAATTTAAATCCCCACGTCATTTTGAGTGTTTTCTAAAGGTTTATAATTATATTGACACACGATCCAGACACATCCTGGTTAACCAAATATATTAAATGCAAGGTAAGTTTTGTCTTGTTTTTATTTTAATGTTAGATAGAGCATTGGTTACAACTTTCTCATCCGTGCGTCGTCCGTCCATCGTAAACATTACATCCTAAGATCCTCTCTGAAACCACTGGGGCAATAGAAACATTACTTGGTCACAAAAATCCTTTGTTGTAACTCTTTATAAATATATATCTGGCAAGTCTGAACACCATCCAACATAGTCGACAGTGCGGGTATAGTTTAGCATTGAACCCTATGGGAATTGATGAAGCAAAGATAACAGGAAACACTAAAAATAGCCGAACATTACAATCACATGCCACAATCCAGGGAACTGCACAAGAGAGAAAATAAAATGACAAAAAAACAAACATAGACAACGATAGGAACTCCGGATAGCCGGACTTTGTACCCACACTAGCGACAGCTAGCGGTAGGGTTAAACCGGTTTATGGGTACCCAAAAGACCTCGGGAAGCACATTTGAATATCTTCAGAAACAACTAGTCCAATTACACAAAACTTCGTGGCAAAAGTCCCTTCAAAAAAGATGCCCCGCAGGTTAGTACCCCATCTAATATGTCTGCCATAGGGGTTTAAAATTGGACCGTAAAAGGGCAATCAAACGTCTCTAAATAAACAAATAGTTTAGCTAGAACCAAACATAATCATAAAGATACTTCATTAAAGATGACCGCTAGCGGGGAACATATTAATTTTACCTTCTTCCATAAAGAAAATGTGTTCACCTGATGTCACTCTCAGTTTCACTGGAGTTCACACTGTGATTGCCTTTGTTTTGAATGTTGTGATTTCTATTTCTGTGCTTTGTGTCTGTCTAACGTCATTGTTTTGTGTCTGGCGCCATTGTTTTCTGTGTTTTCGTTTTTGCCATGTCTTTGGACTTCGATTTTTGTGGACTTCCCTCCTTTGTTCCTTCGGTATTCTACTTCTGTTGTCATATTCATTTGATAAACATTGTAAATGTTAATATTTAATCACCACTTGCTGTTTGTCGATGGTATAACAAACTAAAGACAAATCTTGACATTTGATATATAGGATTGTTGTCATGTTTGATGTTTACTTGAATGTAACTAACATAAAATTACTCTATTAAAACCTTACTTTTCACATGAAAAAGCCATTTTTTGAAACAATATGGCAATATGGCAATTAGTTCTTAAATGTCACAATTGTAAAGAAAATACGTTGACTTAAAAATTTTAATAATCATTATATCTATGTGTATGATGTAGTCGGAAACATTTCACTTTAGTATTTGCAAAAATTATAAAAATCTGAATAGAATCCGGAAATTTCCATTTTGCCTCCATTTTTATACATAGTTGCCGACACGCCCCCAGGTAAAGTGTAATTGTATTTACATAGGCATATTTATTGTGAATTTCCTATATTTTGGTTGTATTGCTGCTGATGAGGATGGCAATACAGCTCATTAAAATTATTGCAGTTGGAGTTAACATATGCGGTATGTTCTCCTGTTCATTTACTCTATATCCGTTAGTAAAATATTTAATACAAGAGTTTGTGTTTTAAAGTAGTGTGGAGTGGTAAAACAATCCCCGTGTTTGAGATGTATGCTCTTCATTTTTCTTAGATATGGTGTATTTGTACATGAGATTATATCTGATGTGTACACCTTGTTTTTAAATTATCTAAATTTTGTAAAATCTTAAACCAAAGGTTTAACTCCCTCCATCGTAAGTTTGTCCTTAGCTGTATTTGATTTTACTGATTATTTGGATTTCGTTTGGTTTTATGCATTTTAAACATTTCTTCAAATTGTGGATTTCCTTTGCTTTGGTTATAGTGCTGCTGATGAGGAATAAACTCCCGAAATGGCCATACAGCTCATTGAAATGATTGCAGTTGGAGTGAACATATGTGTTATGGTCTCATGTTCATTTACTCCATATCCTTTCATAAAATATATGTGTGTATCGAAGCGAAATAAAATTTAAAAGGAAGTGATATGTTTAAAAAAAACGGATAAAATTTAGCATTTTATATGTCTGCAGTTTGTCTTAAACATTTTCAAATGTTTCATCTCAGGAATACTGTTACCATAAATAATCCATATTTTAAAGCTTATTTAAATTCTTTACGAAATCTAGACCTCAATGACAAATCATAGGGAATAATGGGCATTTAAAATTATTTAGAATAAAATTGCCAAATATAACTCATTTAAACAGTAAAATTCTTTTTAAATGGTTCTCTTAATGTCAGATATAGTGAAATATAAGCCAAAATCAAATAAACAGCATTGTAGAATTTAGAACTGGAATATTTCGAATTTTTCTACATTTTTTTGGGGGATATGTGCTTATTTCGGCATTTAAGAACCTACAACTTGGGGTCAATTACATTGCAACATTGCATTACATTACAGTTACTTTCAATTTTCTGCATTACAGTTACAGTTACAATTACAATTGTTCTATCATGTAATGCATTATATTACAGTTACATTGCTATAGTAATGCATTACATTACAAATTACTTTCTTAAGAAAAAATATTATTGTTACATGGCTATAATAGAAAAAAAGAGGAATCCATATACCCCCAGCTTTTAAGGCAGGGAATGAAAATATTCTTGTTATAACCACACCCTTTGCTCTTTCTGTATTCTAAAGCAGTTGCTTCGGATTTTTTTTTAATAAGTAAAAAGGTACGAATGACAAGTAGTCTACTTTTTCCTTTTTCCTTTTTCGACATTCAACTTTCAAAATTATTCTAAGTCCAAAATATGTGTATAAGCATATAATACCATTTTATACATTCATTTACTTTTTTGATATTCATTTACTTATTCGAACAAAGTCATTTCGACATTCATTTACTTTTTCGATATTCAATTATTTATTAGCTAAAGACTTTCATTTACTTTTTCGGAAATTTTCATTTTTAAATTCATTTACTTTTTCGATATTCATTTACTTATTCGATTTTCATTTAGTTATTCGGAAGTTTTCAATTTTACATTCATTTACTTATTCGAAAAAAGTCATTTTTACATTCATTTACTTTTTCGATATTCATTTATTTATTCGAAAAAAGTCATTTTGACATTCATTTCCTTTTTCGATATTCATTTACTTATTCGAAAAAAGTCATTTTGACATTAATTTACTTTTTCGATATTCATTTACTTATTCGATTTTCATTTACTTATTCGGAAATTTTCATTTTTACATTCATTTACTTTTTCGATATTCATTTATTTATTCGAAAAAAGTCATTTTGATATTCATTTACTTTTTCGATATTCATTTACTTATTCGAAAAAAGTCATTTTGACATTCATTTGCTTTTTCGATATTCATTTACTTTGATTTTCATTTACTTATTCGGAAATTTTCATTTTTACATTCATTTACTTTTTCGATATTCATTTACTTATTCCAAAAAGTCATTTTGACATTCATTTACTTTTTCGATATTCATTTACTTATTTGATTTTCATTTACTTATTCGGAAATTTTCATTTTAACATTCATTTACTTTTTCGATATCCATGTTCTTATTCGATTTTCATTTTCTTAATCGGAAATTATCATTTTCATTTTTTTCGAATAAGTAAATGAATGTCAAAATGACTTTTTTTCGAATAAGTAATTCAATATCGAAAAAGTAAATGAATGTTAAAATGAAAATTGAAGACTGGTTGAGGATAGCTGTTCAAGGAGATCCTTTGAATTTTTAAGAATCCACATTCGATTCACACCGCTTGTGGAGTAAGCTTTATTACAGTAATTTTTCAGGCCATCTCTGACTGCGGTCAACAAAGTAGTGAGGAGCTGTGAAAGAGGTTTAGTGGTGCATCTGGAAGACCCGGCAATGAATCTCTGTTTGTATGGATTCTTGTGAAGTTTAGGTACCCAGTAGATGTAAGGGATTTGACTGTTTTCATCATTGGCTTTAATGCCAAATGATGCTAAAACTGAAGTGTGATTTTTTACAATCTCATCCCTCGATATTGTGGTAGGGGTGTAAGTAGGGTTTCCAGATGTACTGTCGATGCCCATCTCCTTCATAAGGCAGTCGAGATAGTGTTTCTTACACGCAAACGGTATGTTGTTAGAAGCTTTGTCTGCAGGGACAATGACGTAATTTTCATTGAGGTTGGATAAAGTTCTTACTACAAGGGGATCTTCAAATATACTTGGATTTCTGGATTTCATTGCTGTTTTTAAGCGCCGGAATAAGTAAATGAAAATCGAATGAGTAAATGAATATCGAAAGAGTAAATCAATGCTAAAATGACTTTTTTCGAATAAGTAAATGAATATCGCAAAAGTAAATGAATGTAAAAGTGATTTTTTTTCGAATAAGTAAATGAATATCGAAAAAGTAAATGAATGTAAAAATGAAAATGTCCGAATAAGTAAATTAAAATCGAATAAGTAAATGGATATCGAAAAAGTAAATGAATGTCAAAATGACTTTTTTCGAATAAGCAAATGAATTTCGAAAAAGTAAATGAATGTAAAAATGAAAATTTTCGAATAAGTAAATGAAAATTGAATAAGTAAATGAATATCGAAAAAGTAAATGAATGTCATAATGATTTTTTTCGAATAAGTATACTAAATGAATATCGAAAAAGTAAATGAATGTCAAAATGACTTTTTTCGAATAAGTAAATGGATATCGAAAAAGTAAATGAATGTTTAAATATTATTATATGCTTATGCACACATTTTGGACTTAGAATAATTTTGAATTTTGAATGTCGAAAAAGAAAAAGGGAAAGTAGACTACTTGTCATTAGTTAATAAGGTAGAGGTATAGCTGTTTGAGCTCAAATAAGCTCCTTCTTTCCTGTCATTCTGTTTTGATTACAAAAAAATGACATCAGCGAAGGTTTTATTCTAATGTGGCCTGATCAAAAGTTTAATTGTATTTCACTCGTTCTTCTCCTTGAAATTGGAGACGATATCCTATCGTCCAAGATTTGTATTGGCAGGTTTCTTGTGGTCAATAATTCAAATAAATAACATTGAATAGAAGTACTACTACGAATAATTAATATAATTCTTATTTTTTATCCATTTTATGGGAAGTGAAGTTTGCTTGAAAATAGTTGTCTTTTGAAGGCATTTCTCAGGTGAGCGAGACAGGCTCTTGAGAGCCTCTTATATTTTATCAAATTTGATAAAACATTTTTGTTGTAATTAAAAACCAACGTTTTTGTATTGGTTACAAAGAGTTCAATGAAATATGAAATTTTACCCCTACGTAATTTTATGTGATTTCTAAAGGTTAATAATTATGTTGACACACGATCCTGACACACCCTGGTTAACAAAATATATTAACTGCCAGGTAAGTTTTGTCTTGTTTTTATTTTAATGCTATATATATAGATAGAGCATTGGTTGTAACTTGGCATCCCTGCGTCATTCGTCCATCGTAAACTTTTCATTCTAAGATCCTCTCTGAAACCACTGGGGCAATAGAAACATAACTTGGTCACAAAAGTCCTTTGTTATAACTCTTTAAAAATATATATGGCAAGTCTTAACACCAGCCAACATAGTTAAGCATTGAACCCTATGGGTATTGATGAAGAAAAGGTAACAGGAAACACTTACAATGGCCGAACATTCCAGTCACATGCCACAATCCACCAGGGAACTGCACAAGAAAAACAATAAAATGACAAAAAAAAACAAACATAGATAACGATATGTACTCGGGATAGCCGGACTTGGTACCGGCACTAGCGACAGCTAGCGGTAAGGTTAAACCGGTTTGTTGGTACCCAAAAGACCTCGAGAAGCACATTTGAATATTTACTCAGAAACAACTAGTCAAATTACACCAAACTTCGTGGCAAAAGTCCCTTCAAAAAAAGATACCCGGCAGGTAAGTACCCCATCAATTATGTCTGCCAAAGGTGTTAAAATTGGACCGTAAAAGGGCAATAATACCGTCTCTGAATAAACAAATAGTTGAGCTAGAACCAAAAATAATCATTATGGTCCTTAGATGGTCCTGTGGAGAAAGGTACCTCATTAAAGATGACCGCTAGCGGGGAACATATTGTTTTACATTCTTCCATAAGGAAAATGCGTCCACATCATGTCACTCTCAGTTTCACTGGAGTTCACACTGTGAGTGCCTTTGTTTTGAATGTTGTGATAACTATTTCTGTGCTTTGTGTCTGTCTAACGTCATTGTTTTGTGTCTGGCGCCATTGTTTTCTGTGTTCTCGTTTTGGCCATGTCTTTGGACTTCGATTTTTGCGGATTTCCGTTCTTTGTTTCTTCGGTATTTCGGTATTCTACTGCCGTTGTAATATTCATTTGATAAACATTATAAATGTTAATATCTAATCACAACTTGCTGTTTGTCGATGGTTTAATGTTTTACTATGACAAACTTTAGACAAATCTTGACATTTGTTTTATAGGATTGTTGTCATGTTTTATCTTTAGTCGAATGTAACTAACATGAAATTACTTTATTAAAACCTTATTTTTCACATGGAAAAGCCATTTTTTAATCAATATAGCAATTAGTTCTTAAATATCACAATTTTAAAGAAAATACGTTCACTTAAAAGTTTTAATAATCATTATGTTTATTTGTATGATGTAGTCGGAAACATTTCAATTTAGTACTTGCAAAATTATAAAAATTTGAATAGAATCCGGAAATTTCCATTTTGCCTCCATTGTTATACAAGTTGCCGACACGCCCCCAGGTAACGTGTAATTGTACTTATATAGGCATATAACTTGTGGATTACCTATGTTTTGGTTCTAGTGCTGCTGATGAGGATTGCAATACAGCTCATTAAAATTATTGCAGTTGGAGTGAACATATGTGGTATGTTCTCATGTTCATTTACTCCATATCCTTCAGTACATTATTTAATACAGGAGTTTGTCTTTTAATGGAGTGTGGAGTGGTTAAACGATTTCCCGTGTTTGAGATGTATGCTCTTCATTTTTCTTAGATATGGTGTACTTGTACATGAGATTATATCTCATGTGTACACCTTGTTTATAACTTATCTAAATTTTGTAAAATCTTAAACCAAAGGTTTAACTCCCTCCATCGTAAGTTTGTCCTTAGCTGTATTTGATTTTACTGACTATTTTGATTTCGTTTTGTTTTATGCATTTTAAAGATTTTTTTGAAATTGTGGATTTCCTTTGTTTGGGCCATACAGCTCATTTAAATTATTGCAGCTGAAGTAAACATATGTGTTATGGTCTCATGTTCATTTACTCCATATCCTTGCGTAAAATATATGTGTGTATTGAAGCGAAATAAAATTTAATAGGAGGTGATATGTTTAAAAAAAAGGGGTTAAAATTTAGCATTTTATGAGTCTGCAGTTTGTCTTAAACATTTTCAAATGTTAAATCTCAGTAATACTGTTACGGAAAATCATTAATATTGTAAAGTTTATTTAAATTCTATAGGAAATCTACACCTCAATGACAAATCAGAGGAAATTATCGACATTGAAATTAATTTAGAATTAAATTGCCAAATATAGCTCATTTAAAAGTCAAATTCTTTTTAAATGGTTCTCTTTATGTCAGATATAGTGAAATATAAGCTAACTTCAAATAAAAGAGTATTGTAGAATTTAGAACTTGAATATTTCGAATTTTTCTTAATTTTTTGGGGATGTGTGCTTATTTCGGCATTTGAGAGCCTACAACTTGGGGTCCATTATATTGCAATGTAATGCATTACATTAAAGTTACTTTCAATTGTCTGCATTACAGTTACAGTTACAGTTACTTTTGTTCCATCGTGTAAAGCATTACATTACAAATTACTTTCTTAAGAAAAAATTCTATTGTTACATGGCTATAATAGACAAAAGAGGAATCCTATATACCCTCACCTTTTAAGGCAGGGTATGAAAAATTATTTCCTTTCTTTTTCATACATGTACATATACAATAGTATTACAAATTTAAAAAATCATGGTTTTCATTAATTAGGTAAGATTGACATGGTTATTATAGTCAATAAATATGTCATTTCAAAAATAATAACAGCTTAAGGGTAATTGATAAGAAACTAAACTATCAGCATCTCAATGACCAGCTTGAGTGCAAAACTTTATTTTTTCAAGGGGATAAAGGTAGAAGTATATGTATTTGTAAAAAAAGTCTGATTTATCTAAATTTCTACATTTTTATTAAAAAGTGAAAAATGAGTTGCGCTGTCAATTTATATACCATAATTTTTTCTCAAAAGGTTAAAAATTGTCGACACAGAACCTATATTATTTAAATCTTGGTATTTTATTATTTTAGGATATAACAAAAGCAACCATTTTCCATTTGTTTTCTTAAATGTTATTCAAACCAGAACTTGTCTGGATAAAAAGACACGATTTTATAAATGTGACACATTTCAAAAGTAATTTAAAGTAATGCCCCATTACATGACTATTTTGCAAATGTAATCATTACATTACAGTTACAATTACATTTAAAAATTTTTATTGCAAATTACTTTGCATTACATTGAAATGATGTAATATTACAGTTGCATTACAGTTACAAATAACCATTACCCCAAGCCTGCCTACAAGAAGATTAAAACAAAATATTGTTGACCCAATTTTTTTTTTTTTTTTGCTTAAACATTATAAAAACATTATCGCATATGCATTTAAAAGATATATATTCAGATTTTAATATTGGAAAGACGAAATATTGAAAAATGTAGAATATTCAAAGCATTCCCATTTTTAATTTTTTTAATCAAAATCATCTGTTGAATGTTTTTGTCTACCTTGCATCACAACTGATAAGTTAGCATAGTTGCCAACCTCTGAGAATACAAAATCATGTAATTACACGCTTTTTAATCTGAAAAAGCGTGTAATAACGCGCGAGGACATTATTTTAGTTATCATAAAGGCATAGTTTAAAGAACTAGTACTGAAAACTTGTATTATTAGCCTATGTTGCCTGTTTGGCATATGTCTTTTAGTTTCCCTTAGCCAATTTGAAAGGAACATTATGTTTAGCAATTCAATTTGAATAAGTACACTAGAATTCAAGATTTTGTTGTAAAATGCAGTTTTTGAAGATGGCAGAAATGATGATAAAGATTTTGATTGGTTCTGTGCATTCAACAGTTTCATATGATTTTGAGTTTTTGCGTGTCAAAAGACGTCAGCCTTTGCTGAAGATCCTATTTGCACAACGATAGAAATGCATGACTTGGCCCCTGACATTCTCTTTCAACCACTTAAACAATTAAAATCGGATTCGCAAGACTTCCGATACGTAGAGAAAATATCTGTTCCTCTTAGAGATAGGTTGAACACGACGGTCTAGAAATCCACTTCTTCCTTCCACTTGAAATTTGGAAACTGTTGATTTTATTCACTCTGAATCTATTGCAAGAACTTCCCAAATACTTGCCAAACATCGCCAAAAGGCCATTTGTTTTCAATAGAACTGATCGATGACGTTTACGCTTACAATGATGGAAAAAACTGAGAAATACAAATAGCGCGTGTGAAAATTGAACTTTCCGTGTACATGCCATGTAAATCAACATGGGCGTGTAAAAAGTAAAAAAAGCGTGTATTACACGCAAAAAGCATGTGAGTTGGCAACTATGAGTTAGGTACAAAACGTACAACAAATGACCAACGCTGTTTATTTAAGGGAAAATAAAAGACAACACAAACGTTATATTCACATATCTGGCAGGGTAGAGGCACATTTCTGGCAGGGTAGAAGCACATTTCTGGCAGGGTAGAGGCACATTTCTGGCAGGGTAGAGGCACATTTCTGGCAGGGTACAGGCACATCAAACGTTATATTCACCATTTCTGGCAGGGTACAGGCACATCAAACGTTATATTCACCATTTCTGGCAGGGTACAGGCACATCAAACGTTATATTCACCATTTCTGAAAGGGTAGAGGCACATCAAACGTTATGTTCACCATTTCTGGCAGGGTAGAGGCACATCAAACATTATATTCATTTCTGGCAGAGTAGAGGCACATTTCTGGCAGGGTAGAGGCACATTTTTGTATCCTAAGTCTGGCAGGGTAGAGGCACATTTTGTATCCCAAGATTGAGAATAAAGCTTTCATTTAATACAATTTTTTTTATGTTTGATATGTCTATAGAAAAAATTAACGAACATAGAAGTTGGAAACTTAGTGAAAACGAGAATACAAGGATTTGGAGTCAGGTTATATTCATGTAAACATGTTTTATTTTGGATATGGACATAGAAGGACTGAAAAAATCTGTCCGGACCATACGTTTTTCCCCCGAAAGTGATTTCAATACATGGCTTGTTGATGTCGCTATCGGTTATATTAGAGTTCACACTATACGCATGTCTTGGTTGTGAATGTTCCCTTTATTTTCGTGCTTTGTGGCCGTCTGACATCTTTGCTTTATTCTGTATTCTAGTTTTTGACATGTCTCTGTTCTTTTGTAAGAACCACACCATTCTTTCCTTCGTATTCAACTGCTCTTGTTTTTGACATGTCTCTGTCCTTTTGTAAGAACCACACCATTTTCCCCTTCTTATTCCACTGCTCTTATTTTTGACATGTCTCTGTACTTTTGTTAGATCCATACCATTTCCCCTTCGTATTCCACTGCTCTTGTTTTTGACATGTCTCTGTACTTTTGTTAGATCCATACCATTTTCCCCTTCGTATTCCACTGTTCTTATTTTTGACATGTCTCTGTTCTTTTGTTAGATCCACACCATTTTTCCTTCGTATTCCACTGTTCTTGTTTTTGACATGTCTCTGTTCTTTTGTTATATCCACACCATTTCCCCCTTCTTATTCCACTGCTCTTGTTTTATATTTGATTATTTTTTCTATTTAGATAATAAGTTACATATATACATGTAGCTGTTTGAACTAACAAATTTTAGTTCCCGTGTACATATTGGAGAAAAACACTCTGGAAGATGTTTTATATTTTAAAGTTTTTCTGCTTTGTTAATGAATTATATAATAATTATAGTTTTTAGAACTTACAAACTTAAGTTCCTGTGTATATGCCATTCTTTTTAGATTGAAGGAAAACACTTTGGAAGTTGTTTTATATTTCGAGTTTTTCTGTGTAGATAATGAGGCACTTATATAGCTGTTTGAACTTAAAAACTTAAGGATGTAGTAAGGTGAAATTAAAAAAAATCTACGATTTTAAATTGATACCATAAATTGAAAGAGCATCAGTAAAGGAATAAAATCAGCTAAAAATATTGATAGGTTATG